>JAVTVY010052347.1:0-262324 GCA_036873755.1 Hanleya hanleyi
AATAATTCAATCACAGGAAGTGAAATTTTCTATTTTAAAATCAGGGATGATCAAATTTATTAGAACAGGAATGGTTCAAGAATTCATGCATATAATTCAGTATTTCTGTATAATGATTTCAGAGGGTGAACAAATTTATTAGAACAGATGATAGAATTTTGTCCCAAAAATTGGGGGTGATCGAATATTGACAGGGGGATTGATTTGTTAGAAGGATTATCCTGCTGACTGAAGAACTCTTTGGGATGATCGTTTCTATGGAAACAAGATGTCGCAAACTATGACATTCAAATTATACATACATTTTTATGCAAGGTCACATCTTCCGAGCAAAAATGGTCATGTTCTGCTCTTTTAGACAACACTGAATGAGCTCTTGATAATGATACCGGTTGACTGTTACTGAAAATCTTGTTGGATTTATCTGTTTTGTTATAATTGTATTGTATTTTTTGATCTCGCTCAAGCCATTCCAAAGAGTCCATAATAGTCACATTGATATACATTTTTTTAATAGAACTTACAGGAATTTATATATTTCAATTCAAATTAATCAGTTCTAAATATGCTGCTTAAAAGTTTCCTTTCCTGGAAATCAGTAAAAAATCTATTGTTTGGTTATTTTTCAAACCGGGGATACTTTGGCTGTGCATGGCTTTGACACCAAAGAGAGATTTGTTTCAACCAAATAGAAATGTCAAAATAATTGCTTTTATGTAAATTTTCCTGCAAATTTTATACACAATATGGCACACCTTTTTGAGTTTTTATCTGAAAGAATATCTTTTTCTTTGAGAACTACAAACACAGGAACATAAAACATTGGCCAGTCATCTCATTTTACTTTACCAGTACAAGATACTATTCTAAAGACAAGAATATTACAACATGCGAATATAAGTATGATAAAATGATAAAATCATTTACGAGATGATGCTTTAAAAAAATGTACCCATAAGTGTGATTACAAAATTATACATGTTATCTGGTGTACAATATACCATTCATTTTACATTAGCTACATATTCATGTAAGTGCTTTTCTATGTATGCATATGGTGATATTTGCAGGCCTGCAAGTGGCTCACAGTGAAAACTTAGGAGAAAATATAGGAGAAAATATAGGAGAAATATAGGATTCTTTTTTACTAAAATATAGGAAAATATAGGAAATAAAGGAGTGAAAGACAGGTCCCTACTACATTGTATGTTCCAAACTTGGTAGATTTGTGATGTTTAATCAAATTATTTTCACTGAATGCGGACACAGTGGTAGCGATTGAGAAGATCCTTCTGCTGCTGGGTTGAACAAAGAGAGATTTAAATGTTTTCATGTTTGTCAAGCGAAGCGAGGCAAATTTTTTTGATAACATGTATTTCCTCATGCCAGTTTGACCCATTTCAGAGGATTGGTCAAAGTTTTTATGAGAAAATGTCAAAATATAGGAAATATAGGAGGTTTTGAGTAAAATATAGAAAAATATAGGAAGTGTAGGAAATATAGGAGGCACTTGCAGGCCTGTATTTGTTCAAACCCCGATTACTGGATTTGATGGACCGGTGATGATTATACATCTTGATAATAAATGTTTCTGTATTATTCTCATTTGTCACGTTGAACTACTGTTGTTGCGAGATATCCTAAAAGTTGGAATGTATTTAAGAAGTGAACTACACCTCTCTAAAATGGAGGCAAAAAAGGACATTTTGCTTATTAATTTTTGCTACTTGTTCATCATAACACTCCAAAATCTTCAGATGACTAAATATTGTTACATGTCGTAACAGTGGTTAAACAATGAAAGTGTGCATAGTTCAATTGTTAACAGAGAACAAAACATGTCTATTCTTATGCAAATTTAGATAGACGGCAATTTGTTTTTTCAATACCATCCGATGCGAATATATATGCCAATGGTCACCTATGGCGGATGCATTTTCGCTCGATATATACTTGAATTTATTGGACAAAAACAGCCTTTTTTACCTCCATTTTAGAGAGGTGGTCCTCTAACTGGGGAGACATGGAACCTCATTTTGGATAACAAGCACTACATCGCGGAATTCTCCAAACATTCAGAACGTGCATGCAAATTACTTGCGTGTAATAACTCTGTGGTGTATTTGCTGTAGGTTTTGATCAGTTTTTAAGCAACTTGATGCCAAAATTCAAAGATGAAGAGCAAAGTGTGTCTGTTCACATCTTTCGTTGGGTATTTACACACAGTGAACTATAACACAAAATTCAGACACCATGACCATCAGAAAAAAATACCTTGGAACAATCGCACTATTGTAAAACTACAAATCATTTAGCATGGGTTTTGAACGATCACACTATGGATAGACCCAGAGTGAATTCTATTAGCGAGTAAAGACTACCTAATTTCAGTTGTCCAAGCGCTTTTTATCCCCCCAATTCGGCACAGGTGGTCAGAGCGATGACACTCTCACAATGACGTCATGCGATTATGTTACAGGTTACGTAATATCAATGACGTGGAATGTTCTTTGTAACACAGAGTGTGACGCACCTTGTGTGTGTTGTAGGTCCATGAGTCGCTGACGTGATGTCCATGGAATATATAACATGGAGATTCCTATCTCATCAATAGGTTGGGATGCAGTTCCATATGTCACTAAAGGGTTATCTCTGTTCAGATGACAGTAACCATTCCCTTATGATCCCTCAAAAATTCATCTGAGGAAGGAGGCTGCAATACTTCATCCCACACGTGCGAGGTCAGCATGTGTGCTGAACTGTCCGATCAGTATGTGCAGTCCAATCAAGAAGGAATTTTCATCCGATGATCACATTAAATGAGATCCTATTATTTCAGTCTGATTTCAGATGTCAAATCATGATCATTCAGATCGAACAGAAGTTATGTAAAATCAATTCTAGTGAATTTTAGGGGGAGATGATGTGTTACATACTAAAATTGAAGTCCAGTTCTAAGGTCAAGGACACTGTGACCCAAAATCAGGAAATCATTCAATCGCAATTATTTGTTGATAGATCTGCATTAGTATTATTTCCTGTCTTGACGGAAACTTAACTAGAAATCAATGAGAATCTGTCCAGCTCTGCTGTCGGCAACACTGAGAGGGAAATGCTGATGGGAGTATATGATGACAGGGATTCATAGAAATCATTTTGTTTAGGACCGTTAATGGTCAAATTGAGTTTTTCACCCAGCAAATTGAGTATTTAGCGTGCTTTTAGGGGTGCAAATTGAGTTTAATAATATTTTTAGGACCAGTTGCATTATATACCACATACATCTATAATTTAATCATGACTGTGATTTCATACAACTTTGTTCACCTGATCAATGTGTCCTGTTGGCTTTTTATGTTTGTATGGAATGCTGTTGAGCGAAGGCCATGGACTGATCAACAGGGCAATTGAATTACAATAGTCAGAAGTTGTGGAAAATAACTTTGAAATCAAGTTTTCTAGACCTACTCAAATTTTTAACATTACGATATACAGATAAAGTGCCATAAATAAATCAATTTATGGAGAAAAACCAGTGCCAGACAATGTTATACCATGAATCCGTACCCCAGTCGGGTGGGTCATTGACAAGGACAGCTGATGGAACACCTCATCTATTGTTCTCTGTAACTGAACGAATTTATGGATAACAACTCAAGATGTTGATTAGCTGGTTACTAACAGCCGTTTCCAACCAATTGCTCTCTGCACTTGTTTAGCGAGAGTTGTCCGAGAGAATTTTATTTAGATCAGCCTACAGTAGCTCAATGAGCAACTTGCCCTAACCTGTTAAGAAAATTACAACTTTATTCAAAGATCTGAAAAAATCAAGAAAAATTCTAAACTATCGAGGCAGGACAATTTATTCAATAAGGAATCAACTCATAAAAAATGAAAATGAAATATTTAGATCGTCAAATGACAATGCGCTGCAGTGTTGTCTACACGTGTTGTTGTTGTTGTTGATCGATGCGTGTGAACTTTCATTTTCAAACAAATTCTCAATCCAGACCATTCACTTCCAGTTAAGTTTTGATTTGTCAGTAATAAACTTCAAGCAGTCAGTTTTAAGTATTAAGTCCCTCGTATCGACTGATACATCACCCGTCATTCAAAACGTAGATTTCCTTGATGATGAAAGCATCGGCTGTATCTCGCCAACTGGTATTGATTTCTTTTCTCGTAAGTCTCGCGAAAAAGTCTTTCGGGAACCCTTCGTAACCTCGCAACTAAGCAATTTCGAAGGGCACCCGAGCTAGATATTACAGTCATGCGCATAAAATGGCCGGTTGTTTAGCGCCGTGTCGAGCTGCGGTTTTCTCCGCCATTCAGTTTTAATTACCTCAAATTGAGTTTTTTGTCTCGGTTGAAATTCAGTTTCTCTAAATTATTGGTCACAACGGGTCACAAATTCAGTTTTTTCCCCCACAAATTGAGTTTCTCAATTTTTTTTAGGACCGATAACCGGCCCTAAAAGGCGACTTCTATGAATCCCTGGATGATGCTTCCGTACAATTAGTCAAAACTGGTAAAATAACATTCTTCAGTTTTGATGAAACTTGGCAGTTCACTGTGCACATGAAAGTTTGAGTTCACACTGAAAATCATGTCTCAGTATATCATGATGTGGAATATCTGAGCATCCTGCATCAGGAAGAATAAACTAGCCCAGAAGGAATGCCCATCACAACATCTGGATCGGTCTATTCCACATTTCACCCCTTTGTACTGTGCTGGCAGATGAGCACATGGATATTACTGGCATAATCACATGTTGATTAATACCAGTCCTTATGGTCAAAGGTCAGTAGGACACAATATCCCCTTTTCCTACTACTCACTGGGATACTCACATGATGATTAATATCCTATTTCTTCTAATTATTCAGACCGCAAAACTTAATTCTGGCTGCTGTGGAGAGAAATTCTGCAAACATTCTGCAAATTTTACTAGCTATTTTTGCAGTTCTTGGGTTATATAACATATCCATACCACAGTATTTAGCTTCGGTTGACATAAAGATGGATTTTTCTGCTTCTAAGTCTAAAGATGCTGTTCGAAAAATTAGAAGAAATAGGGTACCTGTCCTTACAGTCAAGAATATGCCTCGGTCCTTCAGAGAGCTTCATGGGTGTGAAAAGGAATAGGACTCCATCCGTGGGGTCCCAGGTGTTAAAGGAATAGGACCCTTACCTCTGTGGTTTCCGGGAGTTGAAAGGAATAGGAACCAGTGTAGGTCAGCGTTGAAAGTGATGTTAAATTATATTCACTCACTCCCAACAGTCAAGGGTCAGTAGGACACAAGATCCACTTTTCCTACTACTGGTCTACTCACAGCATGATTAATTTCAGTCTTTATGGTCAAAAAACCTGATAAACCTTAAGTGTGAATCTCGAGCAGCTCCAGCTTCAATGACAGTTCATTCTGATCGTAACATTGCTTTATCACCAGGGCTGTTTTTATCTCCTGGGAGATGATTTCAGGTTAGATTTACCATAAGGGCAGATTGATTTGTTGAGGCATTCTCCACACTTAGGGTTGATGGGAAGACATATCTGCTGACCAAATCCCACCAGTAACCAATTTATCTCTGCCCACTTATCCCTGCAAAAACAAAAATCAGAAATGGTTCCAGAGGCTTTACATGTATATCTCTGAGATAGATAGGAACATGATGAAAATGTGAAGCTTTTTATCAGAATATTAAGAAATAACGGAGAGAATTTATAACCAGTATACACAGCGCGTCAAAAAAAAATGTCCACCTGTGGTTTTTTTCATGTATTCATATGAATTTATAATTTATTGTGTATATGAATATTACACATGGAAGGGTACTTCATCTCTCCACTATATTCAACCATGGTATGTTTTATTCATGGAAGAAAGTATACATATTTTGTGTACCGGTATATACTAATGGCGCTCACGAAAGGAAAGTGCATTCTCTCCATAATGCAGAAATGAGTGAACACAGCAGTTGATAAAGAAACACGAATGAGTATCAATTATATTTTCACTAAAAATACTAATTAAAGATGAAATCAGCCTCAAAATCGATGGATTTTGTAAACTCTCTCTCGTCTGTACTAGTGTTTTTCAGCAGCGTAGATTGCTAAAGCATCATAGGTATTATATTTGATGACAGTGGGATTGCCATATATACAACAAATGCAAGAAAGTCTACCCACATCGACGGGTTTTCTGTTTCGCTATTGAATATGTGCTGTACGTGGAGAGGAAAATGACGTCCCTGCATGATGTGCGAGTGCTGTAGTGACGCTTACAGATCTGAATGCTGAACAGCTGCAGCCATGGAATAATGTCATCATGCCCAAGGTTCAGTAGAATGGCAGAGCATAAAATACCCATGTAAATGCTTGTTGATACGGCCGTCGAAAAATAACGGCATGCCATGCCATTTATTTTGAAAGACAAAGTCACAATTTCCTTCTATTTTCTCGAGAAAAGTGGAAACAAGTTTAGTTGTTTATGGTTAAATGTGTTCTATTTTGTACCTGTCGTAACCTAGTCACTTTCGCAGAGTTTGGGAAAGATCAATTTCAGCCTAGGTTTGAGGCTGATTACATCTTTAAATTAATGATTTAAATGATATGGGAAGAAGAATCCCGTATTCACTTGATCAAGGAATGAAAATTCTCATTCCCGATAAGAAAGGTACATCATCAGGTGGCTCAGTCGGGATGTATTTTTCTTCTCTTGAGTGGGAATTTTCATCCCATGCTCAAGTTATATGGGACCCTCTTAATCGCAGAGAGGTGGTTGTAACAGAGAATGCTGGGTATTGTTGACATTCTTGTCCTTGTTACCTGGGTAACCAATCCTCTAAGGCCTTTCTTGTATCCTCTGGCTCCTTCGTTGTTTTCTTCACCCAGCGAAGTCTGTTCGTGATCCGGTGAACATGCGTATCCACTGCGATTCCCGTGACCTCATCCCAGGCACATTTCATGACGAGATGTGCCATCTTGGGACCAACACCAGAGAGTTTACAAAGATCCGCTGCAGTTTTAGGGATATCGCCATCATACTGATCCCTCAGAATCTTGCTTGTCTTCTTTATGTATTCTACTTTTCTCTGTGACAAAACAAATGGTTATAAGTATTTTTTTTTTCCCCCAAGGATATGTGATGTGAACAATTATACATATTTCGATATATACAGGGCATTAGGGACCTAATTTAGGCACACCCTCTATTCAGTGAGGCAGAATTTGTTTAGGCATGGAAATGCACTCAATTGTCAAAATAGGGGGAGGGGGGTCGATTTTTTTTTTTTTTGCTCTCTTATTTGAGCGCATCCTAATTTGGGCACAACGGTTAACATTGTATCAAAGTGTTAATCTAGAGCCCTGACATGTTATACCAATACCAGCATGAGGACTGTCGAGAAGTTTGAATCATCTAGTCAATTTTAGAAGCCTTTGCATTGAATTTATGGACAGGCACATACCTCCAAATATTAAACATTTATAAATAATGTTAGTGTTTGTTATCAAATCAACCTGTTATCACTTAAGTGCCAATATCCTCCATTTGGAGATCTCCTGCAAACAAAATTATCTCCCTTGATCGCTGCGTCGATCGTCCGCCAGGTGGCGTGCTCTCCGCGCATGTCCATCACTCTTTTTCCCATGTTGAGCAAGACCTGTTTTGAGTCAAGGCCGAGCAAAGAGGGGAGGATGGGTTGGGCAAATCAACGTTGATAACAGGTTTGATTTGATAACAAACACTAACATTATTTATAAATGTTTAATGTTTGTGTCTCAAATCTTCACCTGTTATCACTTAAGTGCCAGACTCCCAACAGAGGAGGTTGGGTAGCCGGCCTTGTGACTTGCTTTTGGATTAAGCGGAGCACGCCTTGTTCTGATTTTGTAAATCTAATATGCCCAGTAATATCCTGATAATTCCCGTGTCGTATAGAGGCGTAGGGAGTTCGAGGTATTACAAGTAATGCGGCGAGAGGTGGACTCTGTTCCTACCCTTTGCTCGCATACTTGGCTAGATAATCAGATGCCATCGTGATGCCTTGAAGTCCCTTCGTCTCCGGCATGGTCTGTCCTCTATGCCTGTGGAATTGTCGGGATCTTGCTTGCTTGAGCGGCGCCCCCCCCCCCCTTTTTTGATAGGAGTGGTAGACTATACCCTGGGCTGTAGCTATAGGTCCAGTGTAGTCATCCTATCTGTCTGTACAGACATGTCTGAAGATAGCAATCAGTATGAGTTGAATTGATCGTCCAAGCGCAGGTGTCAACAGTATCGTTCAACGATAAGTTTTCCCCCAAAGTGGCCCGGACGTCACACTGGCTCTAATCTTGTGAGACGATGTCTCCATAAAGGAAAAGGAGCGTTGATGGCGAGTTGGTTAAACCAGTCGGCAGTCTTCTTCAACCCAGACGGTGATCAAGAACTAGTGATGTCCGCTGATGGGTCTGTTAGAAGTGATGAAAGAAGAAGATAGCTGGAACCCCTTGTCGGTTCTATAAAGAGTGCTCCAGGCCTCAGACTGGACATAAAAAACCTCTTCTCCTCCAGCAGGTACACGAAATCTGTTAGCGCTGGAATCTGGTACAGTCTTTGGACGTCTGGTCCCTGACGTGTGGAATCGTTCTAAATGACGAAATTTGGGATGGGATGAAAGGATCTGGTTGACCAGTCTGTCATCCCTGTCAAGGAGCTAGGTTCTACTGCGCAATGCTCTGATTGCGTAGTGATGACTGTCATGGAGCGGTCTTGCAGGACAGTGACTGGAATCTTGCTCCCCCCCAAACTTGACGCAACTGATACGGTACTGAACGTTCGTAATCAATGCTGATGTGTTGTACAACCGCAACCTCCAAGGGGGACCGCCTTCTTAGCGTAGATATCCCTAAGGAAGATGATGCGTTGCTTGTCTATCGTGGTATCCATGTGATGTGTCGGCTATCTGTTGCCGGACTAATGGACCCCTTTAAGCTATGAATTCCGCATCGGTGAATGTGAACTTCTATGCTCGGTTGAAACTGGATCCGGCATCGCCACTCTGGAAGGGGGGTGAAGATGTTCCGGGACGAGCATCCTTAGATTGCTTGTTCTTGCCCTCAGGAGCAGTTGTAGTTGAGAAACTGTAATGAGGAGTACCTGGAGTTAGCCAAAACTGTGCTAGGTCCCGGGTGAGTAGTAGACTGTAGTTCCATCCAACGGACCTCTGGGGCATGGTGTTGATGGTCTGGTTCTCGGTGCAGGTTCCATATGCCGGAACCTGCTTGCCGCTTGAATGTAGCCGCACTACATAATCCGTGGGGTCCCTGGAAATATCCCTGGACCGCCATGATCATCGAGGCGAAACTCGAAAAAGGCCTCTGGAAACGCCGAGAAATGACGACAATCGGGAGTCGGAGTCCAACTCCTGTAGAGTCGAATATGCTCAGTAAGTGTCCGGTTCCGTCGTCTGGTCCGGTCTCTACTGTCATCCCGCTGAATGCTGGAGTCCCAGGTTCTGTTCTGGAGTCCTAATTCGCATTCCAGATTAGAGATGACTTTATCCTCGTGTCCTATTCCGGGTGTCCGGGTCTGTGTTGACTTGGCCTTGGAAGGGACCTCAATGTGAAACTAGGCTTGCCCACTGTAGACTGGATGTCTCACCCCAAAGAAAAACGGGTTAAGTCAAAACCGACTAGCCGTTTCTCCCGAAATAGATTCCCTTGATCATGATGTCGGGTGTAGGTGGAGTCCTAGATTATCCGATGAGGAGTAGGATCCGGCTCTTAGAAGACTGAGGATGATCGTCAGATGAAGTGTCGGGACTTGGAGTAGACCTCACGTAAGGACTGACTTCTTCGACGAAAACTTGACAAAGAGTGACGCTGATCTTCTATATCGTCAGGGTCGACCGTTCCACAATCAGGTGAGTGAAGACTCGAAGCTTGGGAGGGATGAAAGGATGACTAGTGGTTTGAAGGTGAAACTTGAGAAACCATCAATTCTGACTGGCGAGGTTGCCCCTGTCTCGGTCGGAAGATTCCCTCTTTACCTTGGAACTGTCCTTTCTTGTAAGGGCGAACACCACTCTGAGCATCTAGCTTGGGTTGTCCGAGTTCTGACCGGAGAAACCTCCGTGGCGACCTCCTCTGTTAGAGTCGATAAGGCGCCGAGGAAATCCATCTTGGGCCGTGAAAAAGGTCAAGGATCCATCTTATGCTTCACGTCTGGATCCTGAATCATCTTGGAAATAGCCGTCAGGAACCAATCAGAGTATGATGTAATTCTGTGTTGTGTCAGCATCATATCTTCCACAGCACAGGCTTGCTTCTGTTGAAGTACCCCCGCCGGTGTCCTCGTGAAGTTCAACAGTCTGCCAAGCTCCGGTTCAGACTTCGGGCCCTGAACGGTGGATTGTCTCCGTGAAGAGTGTAAGCCTTGTAAGGACCGGGCTCCTGGAGAGATGACGAAGTCTCCAATTGTCGATCCAGTGCGTCGTATAGGTTGGCTGATGCTGGAGATGGTGCGCAGGTTGGCGCAGCTTCCTCCTCAGAAGGTTTGTTTAAACCGTAAAGAGATGCCGTAGTAAGTTTTCTCCGTCCCCGGCGGGGTCATCAGGCTGCTTGTCATCGCCGACCACCGGTCTGGGCATCTCTGGAGTCAACGTGTGTACCGCCGCTATCCTGGCTTGAAGGGTAGCATGTCTTATTCTTCTACCTCCGCCTGACGTAGGAGGTGAATCTGTATGAGATGAGGATGCCGAGGAAGTGGAACGTCGTGCGTGATCCTCATAGTCCGAGTCTGGTCGAGTCCCGTGCAGGATTCGAACCAGCGACCCCAGAGTCAGGCACCTAATTGCCAGCACTGTATGTCGGGGATCTAAATCACTCGGCCAACGGGCCTCCCACCGTTGCTAGAAGAATGGGTCGTGTCATCTCACGGGTCTCCGATGAAGGAACCTCTACCCCGGTGTGCTTCTTGACCAGGCTTGCCTTGGAAGGTACCCCTGGAGCAGAAGTCTGTTCCTTGGGGGCAGGTCCAGAATGGTGATCTACGAGTCCCTGTTCATCTCTGGACTTCCGTTTTATCCCGATGCTCCGGGCTACGATGATGGTGGGTAGACGTCCGCTCCTCGCCATCAATGCTTGTTGACGAGAAACCGGAGAACGGCTTCTCCCTCGTCTGTTGTAAGGTCGCTCCGGGGTATGGTCCCTATGGTACCGACTCCGGTAGGCTGGACTAGGTGAAGGGGTCTGACGTCTAGGACGGCCCCTCTCCCGATGATGACGTACAGGATAGGAATCTCGGCGTTGTAGCGGTGTGCAACTTCGTTTACGAGGTCTGCTTGCCGTAGTACCGAGGTGTGGCTCCGTTGTACGGGTCGAAGCTTGAGTAGAGGCCGGCTCACGGCGTTCTGGCTGAGTCCGTTCCTCATAAGTCCGTGACTTCTTGGATGTGGAGTCTCGGTGATCTGTATAAGTCCGTTCTGCTTGAGTCCGTGACTTCTCAGATGTAGACTCTCGGCGCGCTGGATAGGTCCGTGAGGTATCCCGCTCCGAGGTACGGCTCCGGGCCGTGGTACGGCTCCGGGCTGTAATTTCCCTCTGTAGGCCCTTGGCTTGTCCGACTCCCGGCGTCCCGTATAGGGCCGTGACTCCGTGCCATGGAACCGGTGAGCTGTGCTTGAGCCGGGGTCCCGCTGTAGTGATGGAGTCTGTGATCTTGATTCTCGGACTGCCTTCTTCGCCGTGTCCGTCTGTCTCCGGGGTACGGCGGTTCTTTGGGGACTTGGATGAACGGGAGTTGATATCCGAGGACTCGCTTTGATCCGTGTCTGTGACGGGGTTGTCTAGTGGAGTCCGTGTCAGCACTCTTGCCGGTGCAGTAAAAGTAAACCGTATCGCCGTGGCTTGGGCTTGACTGGTCTGCACTTTGCCTATTCTCTCGGTATCCCGGTAGTCCCTGTAGGCTCTTAGCTTGACGGGGTCTCGGAGTTCTGCATTGGGCCGTGATCTCTCAGAGCCATGGTCCCGTATGCCGATCTAAAGTCCGTGGCCTGTAGGTGTGGACTCCCGGTGAGACGTAGGCTCTCGGCGTACTGGATAAGTCCGAACTTCATAGGTCCGTGTCGTTCTCCGTTCCGCGGTACGGCTCCGGGCCGTAGTACCGCCTCTGGAAGTAACCTCTCTCTCCGATGGTCGGGTCCGAGGTGCTCTGCAGTCGGAGTCCCGGCGCTCTGTGGTGTCGAGGTCCTTGGTAGTCCCGGTCTGTGCTCCGGACTGTAGACTTGTCCACCGTTCCCGCTTGAAGGCCCAGGGTACGGCTCTTTGCCGGGTCCCGGTTCTTCACCAGGTCCCGGCTGGAAGACTTGTCTTTCTTGAGTTGCGGAGGCTTGGATGAACGGGAACTGTAATCCGAGGTCTGCCCAGATCCGTGGTTGTAACGGCTCCGGTATAGAGTCTGTAACTCATCTTCTCCGGTGAACTTGAACTAGGCCGTGTCTTAGGTCTGTAACTTGTTCACCGTCTTGAAATGTAGCTCCAGGGTACTGCTATTCGTCTTGCTGACGAACTTGAACTGGACCGTGGAGCTGTGATCCTGTATCCGTGAAGGGTCTGTACTGTTTCACGGGACTGTTGTGAAGATTCCACCAGCAACAGTATCGTTCAACGATAAGTTGCTGGTAGGAAAACTTCGTTTACAGCCAAGTCGTTGAAGAGGGCCTGAGTAGCTTGCTTCTCAGCTGGACATCTTGCCAGGTCAGTGGCCGCTCTCCATAGTTGACTGCGTCGCCATAGGATAGCTATGCCAGGTCACGTCGTCCCAGTCTGCACATTCACGGCATGTCACTTGACTGTAAACACAAAGAAAATGCAAGTCTTTAACTGGTTAAAACTGACGACATGATTCGTTCCTTATAAATCTTTATAGCTGGGCGACTACGTTGGTTCATAATGAACTCACGGGAGAAAAAAAAAAATAACCCTAGAGTGCGTCTATAACAATCCAAAAGTTACTGTTTACAGGAGCTCTTTCAAAACAGGTCTTGTCACCAAGACTGCAAAGGAAAAAGGGTGATGGACATGCGCGGAGAGCACGCCACCTGGCGGACGATCGACGCAGCGATCAAGGGAGATAATTTTGTTTGCAGGAGATCTCCAAATGGAGGATATTGGCACTTAAGTGATAACAGGTGAAGATTTGAGACACAAACTGATGGACTGTGATAGTCAGTGTGTTGCATATCATGGATTTGATCAAGTTGAAAGGACATGTAAATTCACTTCGAGAAATTGTGGAATTCAGAAACGTCGAATTCGGGAACAGTTGCCAAATTCGGAAACAGAAAGACTGCCGAATTCGGCAACATTCCCGAATTCAGAAACATGCCTATTTGATTTTCAAAGCATGGGCGACACGAGACAAAACATACATTTTTTCACCTGTAGAAAAAAAAAGCCCGGTATAATTTCCGAATACCGTGATGAAATATGCCATAGAAAAGGTTCTGTAACCTGTTGGTACAATAAAATTATATCCGATCGCTAAGACGGAATGCCCGATCGCATTTTATGTGAAATAAGCCTGGATTTGGGCCTCAAAGTGTCGAATTCATAAAAAAATTTCCGAATGTTCCCGAATTCGACAACGTTTCCGAATTCCGCAATTTCCCGAAGTAAATTCACAATTTCAATAAACAAAAATATATATATATATATATATACATGAACAAATTTAAACACAATGATCATACTTTCCAAAATCCAACAGGGTATATAAGCTCGCCAAGTTTTTGATCGGACGTCTTGAGAATATTGTCGATATTACAGCCATGGTTTCGCAGCTTCATCATGGCAGCCGATGTCACCTGATCCTTCGTCTGACTCGACAGCATCAACGATAACAACACCTGATATCTAAACACCTAGGATAGAGGAATCATCATGCGTTAACAGGGCCTGATTTAGACTTTTAGTTTGGGCACCCATATGCGATGCCAAGTTTGGCAAGACATAGTGAAGTGTGTGAATATGATCTAATGTCGCTTTCAACTATATTTCAGTCATATGATGACGTGTGGGTCCTATTACTTTTCACACCTGGGAACCCCACGGGTAGGTCCTATCCCTTTTTACACCCGGGAACCCCACAGGTGGCCCAGTTGTCTCTCATGACAAGCTGTCTGAGGAGCTGAGGTCTATTTCTTACCAGAACCTGGGGCCGTGGGGTGTGCACAACGACACCCCAGGTCAACCCTGGCAGCCTCATGGGTGAAAAAGGCTGCAATGCTGGGCTCCCGTAGAAGCTCTGCTAGTATTACATTGTCTAAAATACAGCCTGACAACTCGATATTTAGCAACTTTACTTTCATTACTATTGATTTTGGCATGTTCATAGCACCTGCATGAACCCAGTCAAATAAAATCTTAAGAGATATTTGCCTAGGTCCCTTTGGGCTGGTAGAGTGGGCGGTAAACCACTTATTCATGCCATCCAGTATGAAGCAATGGCAGCGGAGCTCTGGGACAGGTATCACCTTTTCAGTTGCCAAGTTTTGCTTCTCAAACAGTCACTGATTGGATTTGAAAGATAATAGGTGACAGTCCCAGTGCTTCATATTAATATAAGGCAGGGGAGCTAAATTATGTGCACCTAAATCGGTTAAGGGGAGTGACAAGGGGAGCTAAAAATCGTGCTTCTGAAAATTTTCAGGGGAGTAATTTACAATTTAAAAAATTGAGTTTATGGTATCCTACCAGTGGGAAATAATGAAATCTTATGATCATCTGTTTGGAATTCCCAACGTATCAAGTTGAGAAAAATATCTACTGATCCAATCAGTTTGCCAAAGGCCAATGCCATTCCTATAATTACTGAACAATATTCTTATAAGAACTAAAATCTATGAAACTAATGACATATAGAACATCTTTACAAGTTCCAAAATGCTATTGAATATTTTTTTTTTGAACATTCTGTGTACCAAACAGTGTCTCAAAGCTGAATAACAAAGTATGATTTTCAGCTCACTAGATCTACTGTACATGTGATATATTTTTTCAAGATATTCATATTTTTTACTGGAAATTGGAAATATGTTGTTGTTGCTGCGCTAAACAAGCTTAGTATTCAGACGAAATGGGCTACGTAATATCGCCATAGGTCAACAAGGCTTCAATTCAATTTGTAATTTCTGAAATAATGCGGCATTTATATCGGTCGCATAAAATTAGACTTGCATGTCCACGTGGCGCAGAAATTGCTCACGATTTATAGACTGAACCTTTTAGGTTGAACAGATTACCAATGAATAAACAGGGTCCACATGAGACAAACTATAGCCAAATTATATAATAAGTATTGGAACTTCGAACGTTTCATTAAAAGAGCTTAGCACCGGCATATATTCTTGGTATTAATGTCCTTGGCGTTGTAGTCAGCATAGAGTTCGATTGCTTGTCAGTGTCAACCAGCATGGGTTTTTCCCGCGACACGAGGCTGAAATCGTAATGAAGTTTTTCACTGGCCAAGAGTATCACCTTCAACCAATCTAAACGCCAGTACTGGAATACGTTCCTTCCAGCCAATATGGCGGGCGGCTCCATGATGTTTGGCGATGTCGACAATTTGGAAAGAAACAACTGTATTCATGTAATATAGCAGCAAGGAACGGACTTAAGAGACGGGCCGCAGTCTATGGAGCAGGGCGCATTTTAATCGAGGGGCATGACATTGTTTTGCGCCATGCCATATATACATACTCTACGCTTGAACAGTAGTTGGATATTTTAGGTGCGCTAAAAAAAGTGCACCTCGATCGAGAATAAGGCGAGCGGAAGGCGCGCGAGAGCGAAAGCGCGCCTTAGAAATAAAGCACTGCAGTCCCGGCTGATTGACTGAATTGATGACTGCCATACAAGCTCTGTACTCCAATCGAGGTTGATGAGACCTGATCACAGAAGAAATTTGTGAAAAAAAGTAGTTAACATTTGGTGCACAAACTCGTAGTGCCCAAATCTAAGGGCCAGGATCAGGCCCCTAATAACATTTCTGCACAGTGGTCAAAAATTGGAATTTCACTTTGAAGTAAACAACAAAATGGACATGATGGATGAATTGACATGCATATGGAGAAGTTTAAGATCTTGTGATATGGAGTCTACCCTATTTCTTCTCATTTTTTGAACAGCATTTTTAGACTGGCGGGCTATATCGTGTTCTAGTACCGTGTCAAAATTTGATCGATTACTTTTTCCTGGTCATCCAATATGTGCCACCGTGTATAACAAAGTGTGTAACGCGCTAGTAGTCTACTACCGTAACCCACCATTTCACACTGATCTTTATATGGAGAGCTTATTTAAACTTTGGTCATATACACACTTCTCTGAATAACCTTATAAATACTCTTGTTGTGGATCTAACTGTATATACTCGTGTTTTACTACCGAATTCCGCTATTTAACATTGGCCGCTGCCAGTGGGACAGTGGTAAAACAAGAGTATATAAAGACAGTTGCATCCACAACTGTCTATAGACATATATATATACTTGTGTTTTACTACCGAATTCCGCTATGTTATATATATACGCGACTACTATTTATTGCCCAGACAGTAACTTATGGATGGAAAAGTGTCTTTATATTGACTGTTATACATCCACATCTGTCTGTTAAAAACAGAAAAAGAACATCTTTATGCCAACTGAGGCTAAATACTGTAGCTTATATGTTAGAATAAAAAAATGAAAATACTTATTTTTAACATAATATGGCCTGCGAAATGTCACTCGCCAAAATATCCCGACATGGACTAGTCTATAGGGTCACTAACGCTGCCGCAGCCCTACTATACACATACATTTGGTTCAGCTTTCTTGTCACTAATCCGGTCGCAGCCCATGGTATCAACTGGTGCATTTCTTTCTTTCCTCATCTCATTAATGTTGGACAGTTGTTCCATCCAATTAGATGGCTCCCATTTCACATTTTTCGTGTTTTTCATTGCTTCTGCGTCACAACTTTCCAAATTAGAGCCCTTTTTCCAACTTCCCTCATACTCTACTTTAACGTATTGACGTTTCTGTGATCTAACAACAGGCGGTTGGTCCTTCGTCACAACTGATGATTTGAGCTGCTGTTGTTGTTGTTGTTGGAAACCTCCAGTGCTCGAGTCGATCGTTTTAGTCAGCGACCTCAAAGATAAGCGAGTCATTCTTTGCATTTTGAAATACGGAGACTCTGTCATTGTTACAAATATTGATGGTACACAATCTTATGTAACGAGACTGTCGAATGGAGAAACTCTAGCATAGTCTTTCTTCCAGATTACACATCATCAAAGACCGATGTCAACAACGTGGGTGCAACAACGTGATATAATTTCCCGCCTTTCTCGTATTCGGATACCTTGCTTCAATGAGATTATAGTGTGCGAATGAGGGCTCCCTATTCGGACATTTCTTTCCTCTACACAGAAGAGTTCCAGTAAAGAACAGCAGATGGGAAAGACAGTACTTCCGTTTTCTGTCAAGTGTTGGTCACCTGCAAAGTAAGAAAATCTTAGCTTATTTGAGACGTATACATAACAAAGTAACAATGATACACGTTTACACTGGTTTAGTTGCCTAGATCTGGGAATGAGCACCGTATCTGGATTGGCAGACTGTAAGTGGTTTTACGAAAATACATTATTTTTCTCTCAAACTATTGTCCTTATATTGTAGCCATGTCTACACAGACGTATGTTGCATTATTCCATCCATTCCGAAATATATGGTAGCCGGGTAACACCCGATTATATTTTAGCCATGTCTACACAGAAGTATATTGAACTATTCCATTCATTCTGAAATATTTGGTAGCTGGATACTATCATTGCATTATATTGTAGCCATGTCTACACAGAAGTTTATTGCATTATTCCATTCATTCTTCATTGGTAGCCGCATTATAATATTGTAGCCATTTCCACACAGACGTATAGAACTATTCCATTCTTTCTGTAACATATTTAGCCGGGTAACACCGCACTATATTGTAATTATGTCTGTTCAGAAGTAATATTGAGTTATTCCATTCATTCTGAAATGTATGATAGCCGGGTAATACCGCATTACATTGTAGACATGTCTATGCAGAATTAATAGACTATATAGTATATTGAATCATTCCATTCATTCTGCAATATATGTTAGTCAGTCACGATGCATGTTACAGTACATGTAACCTTATCTACACATAATGTGACATTGTATTCATTCCAGTGAAATTTATATTCGTTAGATTCTGTGATTCCTTTGTGCCACGTCCCTTGCGGATATATATATTGTATGCTTTGGTACAAATAAATTGAATTGAATTGAATTGAAGGTAGGCCTAAATGTATAATACTGTCTGTCTCATCATTTCCATCTTCACATTTTCAAGCTAAATACTACACTTCAGGGCTCGAATTAGAGAAAATGCAATGGCCTGCTATTTTTCTTCGGATACGTAAAAATCGCAGGCCAAACCTTAGATGACCTGCTATTAGTAAATTTGACCTGCAGTTTTTTCAAAATTTCCAAGTTACTTCGATCAAGGGGCACTCGATTAAATGACACAGGTAAGTACAACACAAATTTTGTGAATGCAATTTCCTCTTTTGCTATGAGGAATGCAATGACAAACAGTTCAGTAATTTTTTCTGCATCTTGGGATTTGAGTTTATTTAAACTCTGGCCGATAACAGTATGAGAAGCTGGTGATTCCCCACGTTGTCTGAATTCTTCATCTCTTTCTAATGATTCTGCCTTCTTATGCGGTTCACCCTTCGAATGAGTGATTATTGAGTGCTTTTTCACGTTCGTTGTACCGATTATCCATGCGTTTTGATAGTTCCGAGTGCTACGTATCTGCTTCTCATACTTGGCGCACAACTCACAATTGACCTCCGTAACAAGTGTGTGTCCGCCTTTTATGATCGTTTGTTTCGCGTTCAACCAGCTAAATCCCCACGATTTAACCGTGGACAGTTTGACAGTATTTTGTGCCATGTTTTAGGCGTTTAGCATCGAATACCACGCTGGCTTCTCGCTTGTCGGATGTTGTTAACGGATGCGGAAGTAATAACGGCAGGCATGCGCGCACACAACAAGGGAGACAACTTCGGACCGACTTACTTGCCACAACAATCGGATCGGCGCCAGTTCAGTACTTCGAGCCGTACGAAAACATTTTGACGTACAAAGATTGCTGTAATGGTTTGGCAGTACGAATATTTTCAATATCGAACGGAGAATCGATCTTTAGGCATTTCATTCGCCTAAAAACTTATCGCCTGCTATTTTTTATTTTAGCAGGTCAATTTTCACTTGGCCTGCGACAGGCAAATTTTCGCCTGCTTTTCGCCAATAGCAGGGCGCCATTTCGAGCCCTGCACTTACGTTCCGTCATTTACCTTGACTTATTGAATAGAGTAAACTGTTCAAACCGGGAAATGCACGTGATGTCACATAGCCAATCAAGATAGAAGCTTGCCAACACCGTGCAGCTAGGATTTTCTTTGATGTCTGTCCATGTGATCTCCAAATATGGCAAGTGGTGGGTGTATTGATGTTAATTTCTGTCGAAGAGCCAATCAAATTGAATTTTAAAGAGGTCGTACATTGCACTTCCCCTGATATTGACCACGGAATAATTATAGCGCTATGACATCACCAGACCTGTATTCTGATCAGATAATGTGTTACGTTCAGCCAAGGCAACACGTGTAGTGTTAGACTTGGGTAAGCGAAGATGATCATTTCATGATCTTCACAAGTCCAGGTAACTTGGGCTAAATGACAATTGATTCCTTGTTTCCCGTCAGACTGTTTTTGAAAAGTGATGCGGGCGGGGGTCGTAATTTTCATTATTCATCCCCATAATACATTGCACTGCCAGGATCCAGTCAACAAGACCAGAAAAATGTAAATACCGGTACTATTGATGTTGCTTCGACACATATCTCCTATTAATGAACTGTTGAACGCTGATTTAACGGGAAAGGATGTGACTGCGAGAGTGTTGAAAACTGGGGTCTTCAAAAACCCAGAACCGGAACCTGTCCAGCGAGAGCGGAACGAGATTTGCAACGTCTGCTGGGCGAATTTGAAAAAAATTTGGGCTGCCATCATTTGGCGGCTATGTTTAAGAACGTATTTGGGTTACCTCCCCTGACAGGATTTTCCATGGTCCGAGCACATTATATATTAATCTTTCCATTTCCATCGTGAGATTTGATGTGCCTCAAATGAGGTTGGCTGATTTAACATGTTCAAAGTGAGAAATTGCTCTTGGAAAGTGCAAAGTTGGAAAAACTATAATGAAAATAAATGGAAATGATGAAAAAACGAGCGGTAGACAAAATGAAATGCGGGAAGCTGACGGGAAAACAAGGAATGAAGTGTGGATGACCCAATCCCTAATTCCTCGCAGTGGGTTTACCTGAACCTTTTTGGTGATTCGGATGAGTTCTCCAGTGTACTACACAATCTCGTACATTTCATTCTCCCCCCCCCCCCCCAGTTTTTTTAATTAGCACGTCAGTATCTGAAGGCTGTGGTTTGAATCCCTTCGACACCTGATGTCTGAACATTTCTGCCTGAACATACATGTAGTCTGGCCAGCGATGAATTTCAAACTTGTCAAAACTTGACATAATATGAGCTGACTGATTGTAACGCTTACGCTTTAGTGGGAACCCCTCCTAGCTAGGCCTCAAGCTATTTATATCCAGAACTACATGTAGACAGGTAAAACCAAGTCAGTGTATCAATCCCAACATCAATTGATAATACTGGCTCGCGAGGATGCATATTACGAGGGAGTGGGATTTTCGGCAATATATATCAAATTCAGTTTTTCTCAGAGCGGTGAAATTTCTCACAGTATTTTTATTCTGAAATTTCAAGAAAATCTAGACCAATCAGAATCAAAGAAAATTTCCAATGATGCTGGGCTTGCAATGTTGTAACATTGAGACTGACCGCTATATGACGTCATACATGTAATTTAACATGCAACATTGTCAGACAGGGCAAATTCGTTTTGGTGAATTTAACCTTCGTGCTTTTATGCAGCATCTTCCTCTGGCCCGACCGAGTCTCTGAACAAGCACTTGTAGGCTGTAGGCTGTAGGCTTTCACACCAATGAGAGAGCTCTTATTGAATACGTGCCACCGGTACAAACTGTATAGCATTGAAATACATAACCTTGTACAGTAGATGGGTGTGACTTGATCGGCATGCTCTATAAAGCCATGATCACTCCCCTTTAGATTTTATCCATAAATTCACACTGGATATCCGAATTAAGATTGTGCAACTGTTGCTGGATCGCTGCTGCTGGCATGTGCCCAAAAGTGGACATATTATGACTGTATGGACAGGGCCATATCCAGAGCCATTTTGATACCTGTTAAGGGGTATGGGCGCCCAAACTTTATAGCCAATTTTAATACCTTTTACATACAAATGCGCCCAAATATATAGAAAGTGTCCCCAAATAAACTCTGGATATGGCCCTGATGGAGATTTCTGTTCATCCGTCCGTTTGTTCATTTGTCTCCGGTACTGTCCATATCTGGCCAGGTTTTCTATCTACAGAACATTCCATTTTTATACGCCCGCCAAAAGCGGACGTATTATTTCCGTCCGTCTGTCCGGTTCTCGTGTCCGGTCTATATCTGGGACAGATTCCTATCTACAGTTTAAATTTTTGCTGAGTGGATACCCTACGGGGAGACGATGTGTCGCATACCAAAATGAAGGTCGAGGTCAAAGGTCGAAGGTCACACGCCTAAAAAACAGGAAATCACTGAAGTGTTCATGTCTGGTCTATATCTGTGAATTTTTTCTATTCACAGTTGCATTTTTTTGTGAGTGGATATGCTAGGTGGAGACGATGTGTCGCGTACCAAAATTGAGGTCGAGGTCAGAGGTCAAAGGTCACTGTTGCCTAAAATCAGGAAATCATTGATCGTTGACAGTTTTGTATCTACAGTTCTAATTTTTGGTGAGTGGATGTCCTAGGGGAGAACGATGTGTTGCATACTAAATGTAGGTCAAGGTCAGAGGTCAAAGGTCAGTGTGACTGAGAAATCAGGAAATCATTAATAATTTCTAATTTCTCATTTCTAATTTTGTGAGTGGATTCAAATAGGGGAAATGATGTGTCGCATACCAAAATGTAAGTCAAGGTCGAAGGTCAAAGGTCACTGTGCCCCCAAAATCAGGAAATTATTAAAAATAACATTTCTTTGTGTCAGTAGATATATTAGGGGGACACGATGTGTCACATATCAAAATGTAGGTCAAGGTCAAAGGTCAAGGTCACTTTGACCCCGAAATTGTTAAAAATCATGATTTTTTTAGTCCATTGAGAAATTACGGGTAGCTGTTTTGTCATGTACCAAAATTTAGATCCAGGTCAATAGTCGGGATCACTGTGACCCCAGAATCCAGGTCAAAGGTCAGTGTGACCTAAAAATTAGGAAATAATTAAAAATTACTAATATTTTATACACCCGCCAAAAAGGCGGACCTATTATGTGGTGGCGGTGTCCGTCGTACCGTCCGTCCGTCGTACCGTCCGTCCCCCCGTGTCCG
Organism: Hanleya hanleyi; assembly: GCA_036873755.1. NCBI lineage: Eukaryota > Metazoa > Mollusca > Polyplacophora > Lepidopleurida > Hanleyidae > Hanleya > Hanleya hanleyi. The sequence goes on from JAVTVY010052347.1 coordinate 22,619, forward strand.
GTCTATATCTGGAACAGTTTTCTATTTACAGTTCCAATTTTTGGTGAGTGGATACCCTACGGAGAGACGATGTGTCTCGTACAAAAATGAAGGTCGCGGTCAAAGGTCACTGGCCTGAAAAACAGGAAATCAGTGAAGTGTTCGTGTCCGGTCTATATCTCTGGATGTTTTCTATCCACAGTTGCAATTTTTTGTGAATGGATACATCGGGTGGAGACGATGTGTCGCGTACCGAAATTCAGGTCGAGGTCAGAGGTCAAAGGTCACTGTTGCCTAAAAATCAGGAAATCATTGATCATTGATAGTTTTCCATCTACAGTTCTAATTTTTGGCGAGTGGATGCCCTAGGGGGAAACGATGTGTTGCATGCCAAATGTAGGTCGAGGTCAGAGGTCAAAGGTCAGTGTGAATGAAAAATCAGGAAATCATAAATTTCAAATTTTTTGTGAGTGGATTCAATAGGGGGAAATGAAGTGTTGCATATCAAAATATAGGTCAAGGTCGAAGGTCAAAGGTCATTGTGACCCAAAAATCAGGAAATTATTAAAAATAACATTTTTTTGTGTCAGTAGATACATTAGGGGGACTCAATGTGTCACATATTAAAATGTAGGTCAAGGTCAAATGTCAAGGTCACTGTGACCCCAAAATCGTGAAATTGTTAAAAATCTTGATTTTTTGTGTCCATTGAGAAATTACGGGTAGATGGTTTGTCATGTACCAAAATTTAGGTCAAGGTCACTGTGACTCCAGAATCAAGAAATCTTTGAAAAGTACTTTTTTTGTGTCAGTAGATACATTACGGGGGCATGATGTGTCACATACCAAAATGTAGGTCAAGGCCGAATATCAAGGTCACGGTGACCCCCAAAATCGTGAAATTGTTAAAAATCTTGATTTTTGTGTCCATTGAGAAATTACGGGGAGATGGTTTGTCATGTACCAAAATTTAGGTCAAGGTCACTGTGACTCCAGAATCAAGAAATCTTCGAAAAGTACTTTTGTTTTGTGTCAGTAGATACATTACGGGGACATGATGTGTCACGTACCAAAATGTAGGTCAAGGCCGAATATCACTGTCACGGTGACCCCCAAAATCATGAAATTCATAAAAATCGTGATTTTTTTGTGTCCATTGATACATTGACGGAAGACGATGTGTCATGCACCAAAGTTTAGAACAAGGTCAAAGGTCAAGGTCACTGTGACCCCAAAATCAGGAAATCATTAAGTCACATTTTCATATGCCTGTCGAAGACGAGGTCATGTAATGCGATGTTGGGTTCTGCCCATTATCCATTAACATTTGTTGTCCATGCGATATCTGTAGTTTCAAGGTATGGATTGGTACCAAATTTTGAGTATACCTTACTCGCATGGCAAAGAGGAGCCATACATTAATTTGTCAAAGGTCAAGGTCACAGTCCTCCAAACCTGAATCAAGTTTAGCTGACTATATGTGTTAGGTTGGAATATTCAGAGTTCTCTCCCCTACATGTATATAGCATTTGTCCTGTGGAGTTGCCTGCCATGTTTGAAACAGCTACATTTAGTTAAACTGTTGTGAAATAAAAACCATACAATTACTAATTTAACGGAGAGATGGGTCCTTTATGACCTTCATACCTGTTTTAATATTAACTCAAGAACAAAGGTTTACTTCATCACTTTCTTCTTCCTTCATGAAAAATTTTCTCGTCTGACATGTCTGAGAGAAATCCATTTGCAGAAAAACCGTACTATTTTCTTGTTTGACTATTGTCGATTTCAGAGGTGGGATATGTGAGCTCTCGGCTCTTGCTCCAAGGTCAACTAGTTGCCAAGAGTTAAGCTCATTTTAGGTTATCATTCAATAAGATGTGATATATGTTACATTCTCAGAAGCACAAAATTGTAGACCTTTCTCTGGATTGGAATCAAGGCTATTAAACAACCTTGAAATTTGGACCAATGTGATTCCAGATATACGGGCGTATATATTGAAGCCCCTTGGGCTCTTGTTTTTTATATGAGTGGATATCCTAGGGGGAGATGGTATGGCACGTACCAAATTCAGGAATGAGAAATTTCAACTTTTTATAAGGATTTCCCTTCAAGTTTTATTTCTAAAACCCTCTGACTTTGGTCAGTTACAAAAATGACAATATTATGAGAGAGGTGAGGTATTTATAGCTGTTTTCAGATCTTTTAATTTCCTGTTGGATGCTCACCCCTGCAAAATCGAGGTCACTGATCTGAAAATTAAGACATCATTCAACCATTCGTGTTCGGTCAGTCTATATCTATGACAGTTTTCTATCCAAAGTTGCAGTTTTTTGGGATTGGATGCACTAAGTTGGAGACAATGTGTCGCATACCAAAGTAGAGGTTGAGGTGAGAGGTCAAAGTTCAGTTTGGTCTAAAAGTTAGACTAGTCATTGAAAACTGCTGTTTTTGTGAGTGGATTCATTGGGGGAAAAGATGTTGCACAGAACAATTTAGGTCAAGTTCAAAGGTCACTGTTACCCCAAAATAGGGGGAAAAATCTCATTTTTGTGTCCGTATAGATACAATGTACATTAAGGGGAGATGATGTGTCTCATATCAAAATTGAGGTCAAGATCAAAGTTCAAGGTCACTGAGACCCCAAAGTCAGTAAATATTTAAAATCACATTTTTTGTGTCAGTAGATGCATTACGGGGAGCTGATGTCAGGGGTAGAATTACGACACGAAACTGGGAATCGTGATCATGCAAAGACTTCCCTAAAATGGAATTTATACGAATCCAACTAGATTCGCGCAAAGCTTACATTTATTTCTTTATTGTCATCGACAACCTAATATTATCCAAAATTATACTGGTAAACTTGATGTTTCTGTAATGGTGAAAACTGCACATCCAAGCCTTCTCAAGAGTAGGCTCAGCCGCTGTGTCATGCACTCTGATTGGCTGCATTGCACCAATTGTGTTCAGCGGAAGTAAAACTCTTCCAATCTGCTATATGTTGCGCTTTCTCTGTATCATTACGAACGGACCCAGCTAGTGTTTCGCGAAGTGGGTATTTTCAAGTTGGTGATTTTGTCAGTATTCGACTATCTAGTGTCATTGATCTTTTGTAGTTATATTGTTGTATCTATAATTTTATTAACTTGGGTCGATTACATAATCGTAGGCCGTATTTGTCATACATGCAGCAGAGTAGGTCACCGTTGATTTTTCCCATTGAGAAGTTAATTCTTATCTAGCTGTGCAGTAACCAGTACTGGCAGAAATGACGACGAAATGGTGGAAAGTCATTTTGCTCAGTCTGCAAATTTGGGCTCTCGCAAACTGTGCCGCGGGGAATCCGAAGTCCGCAAATTTTGTGAAATTCTACCCGTGGATGTGTCACATACCAAAATTGAGGTCCGAGGTCAAGGTCATTGTGACCCCAAAATCTGGAAATCATTAAAAATTGCAATTTTTTATGTCAGTGTATTGTGACCGTCACGTATCAAATTTGAGGTCATGCTCAAAGGTTGAAAAGAATTTCAAGAAAATACGACTTATTTTTTGCTTCAAGCTTTAATTCAAGTCTAAGTTCTCGGGTACACAAATGAATCTACATTTATTCATCATACAAACTGCGAACTTAATTTTGCTGAAGCGTTTTCATTTACATCACGCGATGGTGGGAATCAGAAAAGCGTGGGGCTCACTACATGTACTAGAGCAGCAGATCTATATACATGTAATATGCTTGTCATTGTTTTCGTTATTAAACTGAAAGATTTAAGATTCAGTGGGAAGGAATTTGACAAATGTGGAAGGAATGCTCTGGTACACCTTGGGCATGTGTACTCGCAGCCTTAAAATAGAACTGGGACATACCCATTGAATTGGGTTGAAATTGCCTCAAGCCTAAATGTATTTTCATAATGAATTCTGATACACATGGTTTCACACAGTACATGTTGATTGCTATATAGAGTATTATTTAAACATAGTACCATAATCAAGAAAATTAAAAGTTGAAAACTGGAATTGTGTTTATTATTATGCTTATTATGCGTAATTATATGAGCATTGACTTTCAGCTGAGGGCCATTGTCTATTTGACACGTTGTAGCTGTGTTTATGTCTTCTCGTCAATGGTTTTGGACAGCAGAGACAAAAACAGTCACACATCTATTTTGAAAAAAACAATGTTCATATGGATCATATCCTAGGTACATATACCTGTTTTTTGGGTTCTGCGTAGCAGAAGCCATTAAAGTCTATGTGTTGAATGGTCTCAGGTTATAAATGAGGCTCCCAAGGATGGTATGCGTCGATAACTTTGTCACAATTTGTGTCCCTGAGCGCCAAGAAATAGTTCGCTTTCATCCATTGAAAAGTAACCTTGGCGTTACTTTTGCCCTCATCAAATATATGTAATAGTGTTTTTATGTGAATGGAATCATTGTCTGAACTATTAATGCGTTTATCTTGTGAAATAGTAGATATTTTTGGTATAAATTTAAAATAGCCAGGTTGAGGAGTATGCCAATGTACGGTGAGGTTCGCTGTGGTACTACATGTATATGATTGCAAGCCTTAAAATTTGGGGGAGAACGATCGTTCAGTTTGCCTGGCGGTTACGCAAAACGAAAGACGCATAGCCGATTATTCTTTCGCCTAAACTATGGCCCAAACTATGTGTCATAATGACATAATTTTAATAAATTCCTGTTGTAACCTGAAAATCATTTCCGATCGAAGCGTTCTGGGCTGAACTGACTAGAGTTTCGATGTTAACTTCACACACAAGAGACCCAGTCGAGGGGAGATAATTGTACGCGAAACCCATGTGCGTTTGATACACTCTCGGATACTTAGATAATATACAGCCCATGTGTGTATAGTGCTCTGTGGGATTATATGAATAGGGTAAAATCTCTCAACTTTCACTCACCTGACTGCAATGGGTGCACTCCGGAGATTCTTTTATTCGGCATGGAATAGACTATGGGTCCGTTTTTAGGCCACCAGTTGTCTCAAAACCTTCAACCCAAATCACTTATATGTATATATTTTCTGAAAGAGCATGATGAAACTATTATTTTAAGATATAACACTGCTATGTTATAGAAAAATTAAACTCGAACATTCTCCTCCATGCTTGCTTCATTTTTCCTAGAAAACCCCTTAAAAATGTCGAAAAATGGTCAAATTCGGCTCAATTTCCAGAAAAATCTGTGAGAGCGATTTCAATTAAACTTCTTACTCACGTTCCCTGGTCCGGTCTAAACTTAAAAAGGCAAAAAAAAGGGGGTGTTAACCTAACCGTTTTTTGTCAGATTTTCTTCCCGTAAATGAGTCCCGATTTTTAGGCACACCCAAGGGGCATAACTGAGGCAGGACAAACTTTACTCCATGATCCCGATCAGCGTGTAGACGAAGCCAGCACAGGGCTTCGTGTTAGCAAATCGCACGCGAGCTAAAAATAGCTCACGTAAAACCTACAAGGAGAGCTGCTGCGTGAGCTAAAAATCACTCTCGCCAAAAGGCTTACGAGAGTGAAACTACATTTGACAGTTCCCTAGTTCGACGACTCTCCACCTTAAATGCAGGGCCCTGATTTGCTACAGAGGTTAGATGTGGCATGCAATTTAGCACAGATTAATCAGAAGAACTACATTCCAATTCCAATAAACATTTTATTCAGCAAGTGTAAAATTAATAATCAACTGACCACGGCTCGAGATAGGTCTCATAACACTGTGTTTCGTAAAAAATGTTGTCCCAGTGATGTATCGCTGAACATCCTTTTTGATTTGGCCCTTGAATCCCGAGTCCTTCATGATTTTCTCGCTGTGCTTGGCACACAGAGTACACCAAATGTCGGTTACCTTGCCATCTGCCGTCGGATGGCACCGAATCCGGCCCCCAGTGTTCCATTTATTCATGTATTGAACGTTGAAACAGCAACTGTTGTTTGTTCAGCCATTTTGTGTCAACCTCGTTTTCACAAAGGCTGCACATAATAACGCATAATATGATTGGTCAGACAAGTCACGTTAAGCCAATCAATGAGGTCGTATTAGCGACACAAAATCTGGTGCACTTCCGCCTATTTCATCAGCATGGTATTCTTTCCGGTAGAAACAACACCACCACCACTGGCAATTTTACTCCCTGGTGTGTTATTTATCGAAGATTTTTAAGCCATCCCACTGAGAAGTAAAATAAATATTTACGCGTGTGATAAATAGTGTACGCAGAGATAATTTTACGTGCGCACTACGTGCGGGTGCGCGATCGCGCGCGTCAAACACGAATCCCTGCAGCACTCGATTTGTACGTACTCGTTTGCAGCGTTGATAATGCTGAATAGGATGGCATTATAGATATAAGCTATTAAGAAGACAAGAAGAATTATGATGTAGCAGAACAAGGGCAGTCTATCGTATTATGAAATTAGAGAGGGGCCATTTCTACGAAACTGCGGAGGGCCACCTTAAGGGGCAGGATGTTTTTTACGAAATTAATTATTCACATGTATCATAATCTCAGAGTGTTTGCGAGTATGGCGGTATACAACACTTGCCAGTTATACATATTATTTTGAGAAATCCGACCGATAACTTTCCCCCTACCCCATCTTTGTTTTGATCAATTTTCCCAATTCTAGCAGGATTTTCGAGAACAAAACTCAAAATTAACCTATTTCTTCTTAATAATGGTCATCCGTTCGGCAATATGAAGGCCGTGGTTACTTTTCCGCTTTCCAATGATAGCAGAAACGCGGGAAAATGCAAATAAGCGATGTAACCAAGTCAAATTATTGGTAATTTTGCACTCAATTTTCTCTTAGAAACATGGGAAATACTTCAGAAACTTGAGAAATAATTTGTAAAACCATAATAATATACATCCATTCCATCCTTTATGGACTGTGAATGGGTTCTCTTGTAAAGAAAATTTACACTGGCAAATTTATATCATTCTGATAGGACCTCGTTCTGCCATAATATCCACCGAAATCTCAGTCCACGGGGAGATAACTCCTGTATGGAATACAGTATGCAGTAACCTCAATTGTATACTAATGGACACACTGTGGATTATTTTAATCGAACTCCTGGTCTTCTTTCCACCTGCTTCCGAAAATAGCGCTTCAGGTATAACTAGGCAGTCAAAATTAAACAATCTGGCGTAATGATGCATCTCCGCTCCGTAACGGAGTCTACATTAAGATAATGCATAGACTCCACTATTATGCCTTAAGGGTGCACTCCGGAGATTCTTTTATTCGGCATAGAATAGACTATGGGTCCGTTTTTAGGCCACCAGTTGTCGCAAAACCTTCAACCCAAATCACTTATATGTATATATTTTCTGAAAGAGCATGATGAAACTATTATTTTTAGATATAACACTACCATGTTATAGAAAAATTTAACTCGAACATTATCCTCCATGCTTGCTTCATTTTTCCTAGAAAACCCCTTAAAAATGTCGAAAAATGGTCAAATTCGGCTCAATTTCCAGAAAAATCTGTAAGAGCGATTTCAATTAAACTTCTTACTCGCGTTCCCTGGTCCGGTCTCAACTTAAAAAGGCAAAAAAAAAGGGGTGTTAACCTAACCGTTTTTTGTCAGATTTTCTTCCCGTAAATGAGTCCCGATTTTTAGGCACACCCAAGGGGCATAACTGAGGCAGGACAAACTTTACTCCATGATCCCGATCAGCGTGTAGACGAAGCCAGCACTCGATTTGTACGTACTCGTTTGCAGCGTTGATAATGCTGAATAGGATGGCATTATAGATATAAGCTATTAAGAAGACAAGAAGAATTATGATGCAGCAGAACAAGGGCAGTCTATCGTATTATGAAATTAGAGAGGGGCCATTACTACGAAACTGCGGAGGGCCACCAATGTGTGTTCTGGTCATGGAGATGGGGCCCTAACAAAGACGCAATACCATGCGGCCCCGAACGTGTGTGACACGTAGAGCCGAAAACGAAAGTGAATGGTAGAGAAACTTTACGTTCTACAGTTTTCAGATTAAAACGTGTATAAAATCAAAATGTCGGCGTAGATATCAACAGCAAATTTTATTGAATGAACTCCAGTAAAAAACCAATGTCTGGCCACAACAAAACTCATTTACTGCGTAACCTATTTGCATATGCAGTTCAGAAATGGGGGAACAAACTACAGGTTACCTATTTTCAGGTTAAGCAAACTTTTCAAATTTTAGGGCCTGTGATTGATTAGTAAATTTATTCATTTGCCATTGCTATACCCATATATATGAATGTATTATTTGGCGGATGTAAATGCATAATTGTGACAGAAAAAAAAATTGTATGCATTCAGAAATTTTTATGTTCCCGGGTCATTTACCTGACAACTCGAGTGTAAAAAAGAAAACGAAATAAATAAATGCCAAACTAACAGATACTCACCAAATTATAGTGGTATATATTTGTCTTTTTCTTCATTTACATTCCATGAAAATATGCGATAAACTGATAGATTTCCCAGCCAGAATGAGATCAGATCACTCTTTTGAAACTGCTGATCGCACGTGGAACAAGCGGCTTGACTCAATCTACTCACTTTAGCTGCGAAAACTGACCTCTGGCTTAGCGGATTTATGGGAGCGGAAATGGAAACGTCACACCTGTTTGTTTACTTTCTTATTTGTTCTACTTTTTATACGCCCGCCCAAAAGGCGGTCGTATTATGGGATGGCGGTTTCCGTCCGTCTGTCCGTCTGTCCGTCTGTCCGTCTGTCCGGTTCTCGTGTCCGGTCTATATCTGGGACAATTTCTTATCCACAGCTCCAATTTTTGGTGAGTGGATACCCTACGGGGAGACGATGTGTCGCGTACCAAAATGAAGGTCGAGGTCACAGGTCAAAGGTCACTGGCCTAAAAAACAGGAAATCTCTGAAGTGTTCGTGTCCGGTCTATATCTGTGAACGTTTTCTATCCACAGTTGCAATTTTTTGTAAGTGGATACGCCAGGTGGAGACGATGTGTCGCGTATCAAAATTAAGGTCGAGGTCAGAGGTCAAAGGTCACTGTTGTCAAAAATCAGGAAATCATTGATCGTTGACAGTTTTCTATCTACAGTTCTAATTTTTGGTGAGTGGATGCCCTAGGGGGGAACGATGTGTTGCATATTAAATGTAGGTCAGGGTCAGAGGTCAAAGGTCAGTGTGATCGAAAAATCAGGAAATCGTTAAAAATTTCTTATTTTTTGTGAGTGGATTCAATAGGCGGAAATGAAGTGATGCATACCAAAAATTAGGTCAAGGTCCAAGGTCACTGACCCCAAAATTAGGAAATTATTAAAAATAACATTTTTTGTGTCAGTAGATACATTAAGGAGACACAATGTGTCACATACCAAAATGTAGGTCAAGGTCAAAGGTCAAGGTCACTGTGACCCCAAAATCGTGAAATTGTTAAAAATCATGATTTTTTGTGTCCATTGAGAAATTGAGGGGAGACGGTTTGTCATGTACCAAAATTTAGGCCAAGGTCAAAGGTCAAGGTCACTGTGACTCCAAAATCAGGAAATCATTAAAAATCATGAGTTATTGTGTGCATTGATAGATTGAGGGAAGACGATGTGTTGTGTACCAAAATTGAGGTCAAGGTCAAAGGTCAAGGTCACTGTGACCCCAAAATCAAGAAATCATTAAAAGTCACATTTTCATATGCCTGTCGAAGACGAGGTCATGTAATGTGATGTTGCGTTCTGCCCATTCATCCATTAACATTTGTTGTCCATGCGATAGCTCTAGTTTCAAGGTATGGATTGGTACCAAACTTTGAGTATACCTTACTCGCATGGCAAAGTGGAGCCATACATATGAGATTAATTTGTCAAAGGTCTAGGTCGCAGTCCCCCAAAACTGAATCAAGCTTAGCTGACTAAATGTATTGGAATATTGTTGGAATATTCAAAAGTCTTTCCCCTGCATTTATATGATATTGTCCTGTGGAGTTGTCTCCCATGTTTGAAACGCTTCATTTAGTTAAACTGTTGTGAAATAAAAACCATACATTTACTAATTTAACGGAGAGAGGGGTCCTTTATGAACTTCACACCTGTTTATTAACTCAAGAACAAAGGTTTACTTCATCACTTTCTTCTTCCTTCATGAAAAATTCTCTCATTTGAAAGGAATCCATTTGCAGGAAATCTACTATTTTCTTGTGTTTGACTATTGTCGATTTCATGTGGGATATTTGAGCTCTCGGCTCTTGCTTCAAGGTCAACTTGTTAGTACCAAGAGTTAAGCTCATTTTAGGTTATCATTCAATATAACATGTGATATATGTTACATTCTCAGAAGCACAAAATTGTAGACCTTTCGCTGGATTGCTAGATCAGTTGGAATCAAGGCTATTAAACAACCTTGAAATTTGGACCAATGTAATTCCAGATATACGGGCGTATATTGAAGCCCCTTGGGCTCTTGTTGTTTTATACTTCCGCGTTCCTTTATATTCCACTACAACGAAAGAATACATTTCATTGAAGTCATGGAAAGACCGTGTTATTGTACCAACAATATCAAGTTTCCTATTGAGTTTTTATACGCCCGCCAAAAAGGCGGACGTATTATGTGATGGCGGTTTCCGTCCGTCTGTCCGTCCATCCGTCCGTCCGTCCGTCTGTCCGTCCCCCGTGTCCGGTCTATATCTGGAACAGTTTTCTATTTACAGTTTCAATTTTTGGTGAGTGGATACCCTACGGAGAGACGATGTGTCGCGTACAAAAATGAAGGTAGCGGTCAGAGGTCAAAGATCACTGGCCTGAAAAACAGGAAATCAGTGAAGTGTTCGTGTCCGGTCTATATCTCTGGATGTTTTCTATCCACAGTTGCAATTTCTTGTGAATGGATACATCAGGTGGAGACGATGTGTCGCGTACCGAAATTCAGGTCGAGGTCAGAGGTCAAAGGTCACTGTTGCCTAAAAATCAGGAAATCATTGATCATTGATAGTTTTCCATCTACAGTTCTAATTTTTGGCGAGTGGATGCCCTAGGGGAAAACGATGTGTTGCATGCCAAATGTAGGTCGAGGTTAGAGGTCAAAGGTCAGTGTGAATGAAAAATCGTGAAATTGTTAAAAATCTTGATTTTTTGTGTCCATTGATACATTGACGGAAGACGATGTGTCATGCACCAAAGTTTAGGTCAAGGTCAAAGGTCAAGGTCACTGTGACCCCAAAATCAGGAAATCATTAAGTCACATTTTCACATGCCTGTCGAAGACGAGGTCATGTAATGCGATGTTGCGTTCTGTCCATTCATCCATGCGATATCTCTAGTTTCAAGGTATGGAATGGTATCAGATACCTTACTCACATGGCGAAGAGGAGACATACATCAATTTGTCAAATGTCAAGGTCACAGTCCCCCAGAATTGAATCAAGTTTAGCTGACTATATGTGTTAGGTTGGAATATTCAGAGTTCTCTCCCCTACATGTATAGGTGGGTCTTCCATGTAAGGGATCACGAAATGCGGGATGTAGTAGTGAAGGCAGTGCAAGACCGTTTCCAAGGACGACAGTTTAGAGCGACAGTTTGAAATTTTAATTTCTGCCAAAAACAGCAAGACTTTGAGCAAACCTGAAAACATGGAAGTTAAGATACAGAAGTATAACCAGTTTTAGACTGTTATCCCTGGAACGACAGATTGCTGCGATAGTTTGAAATCATTTTTCCTGAGCGACAGATTGCAGCGACACTTTGAGAGGGTATATTCTCTCGGACGACAGATTGCTGCGACAGTTTGAAACCATTTTACCTGAGGGACAAATTGCAGTGACAATTTGACAATGTGTATTCTCTCAAACGACAGTTTGCTGCGACAGTTTAAAACTGTTTTCCTTGAGCGACAGTTTGCAGCGACACTTTGACCGAGTATCTCCTGTTTGGAGATGCATTGGACATGCCAACACTGGCACCTTTCTACACTTGTCAAACCTGACCGATTTTCTCGTAACACTTCCTATGAATGAAAACTATTGATAGGGAAATGGAGAAATGTGACTGGACATGCTATATTCTGTGGGACGACAGATTGCTGCGACAGTTTGAAACTGTTTTTCCTTTGCGACAGTTTGCAGGGACACATTAATACCATTTTTCCTGAGCGACAGATTGCAGCGACACTTTGACCGGGTATATTTTGTGGGACGACAGATTGCTGCGACAGTTTGAATCTGTTTTTCCTCAGCGATAGCTTGCAGCGGCACTTTGGCAAGGTATATTATCTCGGACGACAGATTGCTGCGACAGTTTGAAACTGTTTTTCCTGTGCGACAGATTGCAGCGACACATTGAAACCATTTTTCCTGAGCGACAGATTGCAGCGACACTTTGACAAGGTGTATTGCCTCAGGCGACAGTTTGCAGCGACACTTTTGGAAGGTATATTCTCTTGGATGACAGATTGCTGCGACAGTTTGAAACCATTTTTCCCGAGCGACAGTTTGCAGCCACACTTTGACCAGCTATATTCTGTGGGATGACAGATTGCTGCGACAGTTTGAAACTGTTTTTCTTGAACGACAGATTGCTGCGACAGTTTGAGACCATTTTTCCTGAGCGACATAGTGCAGCGACACTTTGACAAGGTATATTCTCTCAAACGACAGATTGCTGCGACAGTTTGAAACTGTTTTTCCTGAGCGACAGATTGCTGCGACAGTTTGAAACTGTTTTTCCCGAGCGCCAGATTGCAGCGACACTTTGACCGGGTATATTCTGTGGGACGACAGATTGCTGCGACAGTTTGAATCTGTGTTTCCTCAGCGATAGCTTGCAGCGCCACTTTGGCAAGGTATATTATCTCGGACGACAGATTGCTGCGACAGTTTGAAACTGTTTTTCCTGTGCGACAGATTGCAGCGACACATTGAAACCATTTTTCCTGAGCGACAGATTGCAGCGACACTTTGACAAGGTGTATTTCCTCAGGTGACAGTTTGCAGGGACACTTTTGGAAGGTATATTCTCTCGGATGACAGATTGCTGCGACAGTTTGAAACCATTTTTCCCCGAGCGACAGTTTGCAGCAGCACTTTGACCAGCTATATTCTGTGGGACGACAGATTGCTGCGACAGTTTGAAACTGTTTTTCTTGAACGACAGATTGCTGCGACAGTTTGAGACCATTTTTCCTGAGCGACATATTGCAGCGACACTTTGACAACGTATATTCTCTCAAACGACAGATTGCTGCGACAGTTTGAAACCGTTTTTCCTGAGCGACAGATTGCTGCGACAGTTTGAAACTGTTTTTCCCGAGCGACAGATTGCAGCGACACATTAAAACCATTTTTCCTGAGTGAGAGATTGCAGCGACACTTTGACAAGGTGTATTTCCTCAGGCGACAGTTTGCAGCGACACTTTTGGAAGGTATATTCTCTCGGATGACAGATTGCTGCGACAGTTTGAAATCATTTTTCCCGAGCGACAGTTTGCAGCGACACTTTGACCAGCTATATTCTGTGGGACGACAGATTGCTGCGACAGCTTGAAACTATTTTTCTTGAACGACAGATTGCTGCGACAGTTTGAGACCATTTTTCCTGAGCGACATTGCAGCGACACTTTGACAAGGTATATTCTCTCAAACGAGAGATTGCTGCGACAGTTTGAAACCGTTTTTCCTGAGCAACAGATTGCTGCGACAGTTTGAAACTGTGTTTCCCGAGCACCAGATTGCAGCGACACTTTGACCGGGTATGTTCTGTTTGGAGATGGATTGCACATGTGAACAGTGGCACCTTTCTACATCCCTGAATGCTGACCTAACGATTTTCCAAAAGTTAAAGATGGGCTCCAAGGTTTCCGCCCAATCAGGTCGAAATTCAATAGCCTTCTGGCCACTGACTAGATAAGTGAGCATATCAAATTTGGAATTGATCGGTGATGAAACCGTTTTGCAGAGATCTCACTATGTACATGTACGTACGGATGGCCGGACGTACTTGATAACGACAATACCGCTAGAACAGTGCTTTGAAAGTCAACTTCAAGCACACTCATGACGAACACTCAGCTTTGACATTAGCCTAGTTATGCTTTGATGGAGAAATTATCTGACTTGTATAGCTGAAATGACCCTAAACCTGATAGTTACGGAGCATACCTAACCCTAAGTCCTAATCCTGCTTTGACACTTGACCTCACATACATTCCTCCCTAACACCGCTTTGACACTCGACATCACGTACATTCGTCCCTAACACCGCTTTGACACTCGACCTCATATACATTCCTCCCTAACACCGCTTTGACACTCCACCTCACATACATTCCTCCGTAACACCGCTTTGACACTCGACTTCACATGCGTTCCTGCCTAACACCGCTTTGACACTCGACTTCACATACATTCCTCCCTAACACGGCTTTGACACTCGACCTCACATACATTCCTCCCTAACACTGCTTTGACAGTCGACCTCACATACATTCCTCCCTAACACCGCTTTGACACTCGACTTCATGTACATTCCTCCCTAACACTGCTTTGACACTCAACTTCACATACATTCCTCCCTAACACCGCTTCGACACTCGACTCCATGTACATTCCTCCCTACTCCCTAACACCGCTTTGACACTCGACTTCACATACATTCCTCCCTAACACAGCTTTGACACTCGACCTCACATACATTCCTCCCTAACACCGCTTTGACAGTCGACCTCCCATACATTCCTCCCTAACACCGCTTTTACACTCGACTTCATGTACATTCCTCCCTAACACTGCTTTGACACTCAACTTCTCGACTCCATGTACATTCCTCCCTAACACCGCTTTGACACACGACCTCACGTACATTCCTCCCTAACCGCTTTGACACTGGACTTCAAGTACATTCCTCCCTAACACCGCTTTAACACTCGACCTCACATACATTCCTCCCTAACACCGCTTTGACACTCGACTTCACATACATTCCTCCCTAACAATGCTTTGACACTCGACCTCACATACATTCCTCCCTAACACCGCTTTGACACTCGACTTCACATACATTCCTCCCTAACAATGCTTTGACACTCGACCTCACATACATTCCTCCCTAACACCGCTTTGACAGTCGACCTCACATACATTCCTCCCTAACACCGCTTTGACACTCGACTTCATGTACATTCCTCCCTAACACCGCTTTGACACTCAACTTGACATACATTCCTCCCTAACACCGCTTTGACACTCGACTCCATGTACGTTCCTCCCTAACACCGCTTTGACACTGCACTTCAGATACATTCCTTCGTAAGAGTGCTTTGAAAGTCAACTTGAAGCACACTCATGCAGAACGCCCAGCTTCGACATTACCCTAGTTACGCTTTGGTGGAGAAATTATATGACTTCTATAGCTGAAATGACCCTAAACCTGATAGTTATGAACCATACCTAACCCTAAGTCCTAATGCCGCTTTGACACTCGACCCGACATACATTCCTCCCTAACACCGCTTTGACACTCTACTTCATGTACATCAGCCCTCGAAATTTGGCGTAACCGAAACGATCGGTTACGTGTCGGTTACGTGGTTGTAAATTCTGCAGAACGAATAATCGGTTACGTAAAAAATCGACTTGCGCTACGGTATGACGAGTGCCATTAAAAATGTCAGGGCGACCGGCCCAGTGACAGTCATCAATCGTTGCCTTACCGGTCTATATTTCTCCTCTATGGTATCTTCGAATCATGCTTCAGAGTTTATACACGTTTTTATTATGGAATTAGTATCATGAACGTATGATTTTGCATCAGAAAGAAATAAAAACACGGAGGTTCGAAACGGAAAAAACTGACATTCTGATGGCGCAAAAAAACGGAAGCATGCGATATCAAGGGGACACAACTCCCAACATACAAAGCCTGAATTCATCCAATCAAATGCGGGTCAATTCTACAACGCGAGACAGCACGCACACGGAAGTGGAGGGAAATCAGTGTGAATGCAGTAATTTCTCATCTCCGGATCCTCCGGACCGCAGATTCGATATGCAAAACGGCTCAAAAGCGAAAATTGACTCTGTGAACATAAAAACATTCCAGAAGTGGTCATTTCACAGTTTTGTCTGCTTTTGTTTTACTTTCTACACATTTCACATTTTATTTTTTTCAACACCGTCCCTTTTATTCCATGCCTGGGTGCTTCTTGCGGAATTTCTGACGAATAAGTTGCACATGTTACATCGCAGTTTAAGAATATTGCCGTCAGCTGCTGTTTCAAAGACTCTCAAAACAATTTTGTATTTTATTGTAATAATATATATATAATAATATATAATACACATTTTCTTCATTTTCAGAAAAAAAAATTGACTAACCTGTTTACGTAACCAATGGGTTACGCAACCTAGTCCTACGTAACCGAACAATAGGTTACGTGAACATCGTGACCCAGAACTATTTTTGGGTTACGCAAATTTTTGAAATTTCGAGGCCTGTACATTCCTCCCTAACACCGCTTTGACACTCGATGTCACATACATTCCTCCCTAACACCGCTTTGACACTCAACCTCACATACATTCCTCCCCAACACCGCTTTGACACTCGTCTTCACATACATTCCTCCCTAACACCGCTTTGACACACGACCTCACGTACATTCCTCCCTAACACCGCTTTGACACTTGACTTTACATACATTCTTCCGTAACACTGCTTTGACACTCGACCTCACATACATTCCTCCCTAAGACCGCTTTGACAGTCGATTTCACATACATTCCTCCCTAACACCGCTTTGACACGACTTCATGTACATTCCTCCCTAACACTGCTTTGACACTCAACTTCTCGACTCCATGTACATTCCTCCCTAACACCGTTTGACACTCTACTTCACATACATTCCTGCCTAACACTGGTTGACACTCGACTTAACATACAATCCTCCCTAACACCACTTTGACATTGAACTAAACATACATTTGACATTCGACTTCACGTACACTTCTCCCTAACCGCTTTGACACTCGACTTCACATACCTTCCTCCCTAACACTGCTTTGACACTCGACTTCACATACATTCCTCCCTAACACCGCTTCGACACTCAAATTCACGTACATTCCTCCTAACACCGCTTTGACACGACCTCACATACATTCCTCCCTAACGCCGCTTTGACACTCGACTTCACATACATTCCTCCCTAACACCGCTTTGTCACTCGACCTCACATACATTCCTCCCTAACACTGCTTTGACACTCGCCCACATCTGAGAGAATAGCAGATGTCATATATTGCATCCTGTTGGATTGTTTTGATCTCTGATGTTGATAGCCGTGTTTGTTTTGACTTCACAGTCGAGGTTGAAAGACATGACCCCACCAGTTCTTCCCCGAATGAAATAGACAGGTCAACCGCTTTGTCTCAAACTGTCGCAGCAATCTGTCGTTCAAGAAAAACGGTTTCAAACTGTTGCAGCAATCTGTCGTCCCACAGAATATAGCTGGTCAAAGTGTCGCTGCAAACTGTCGCTCGGGAAAAATGGTTTCAAACTGTCGCAGCAATCTGTCATCCGAGAGAATATACCTTCCAAAAGTGTCGATGCAAACTGTCGCCTGAGGAAATACACCTTGTCAAAGTGTCGCTGCAATCTGTCGCTCAGGAAAAATGGTTTCAATGTGTCGCTGCAATCTGTCGCACAGGAAAAACAGTTTCAAACTGTCGCAGCAATCTGTCGTCCGAGATAATATACCTTGCCAAAGTGGCGCTGCAAGCTATCGCTGAGGAAAAACAGATTCAAACTGTCGCAGCAATCTGTCGTCCAAGAAAAGCAGTTTCAAACTGTCACAGGAATCTGTTGTCCCACAGAATATAGCTGATCAAAGTGTCGCTGCAAACTGTCGCTCGGTAAATGGTTTCAAACTGTCGCAGCAATCTGTCATCCGAGAGAATATACCTTGCCAAAGTGGCGCTGCAAGCTATC
Source organism: Hanleya hanleyi (assembly GCA_036873755.1). NCBI lineage: Eukaryota > Metazoa > Mollusca > Polyplacophora > Lepidopleurida > Hanleyidae > Hanleya > Hanleya hanleyi. The sequence continues at coordinate 40,583 of JAVTVY010052347.1, forward strand.
GCTGAGGAAAAACAGATTCAAACTGTCGCAGCAATCTGTCGTCCAAGAAAAGTAGTTTCAAACTGTCACAGGAATCTGTTGTCCCACAGAATATAGCTGATCAAAGTGTCGCTGCAAACTGTCGCTCGGTAAATGGTTTCAAACTGTCGCAGCAATCTGTCGCCCGCCAGAATATACCTTGTCAAAGTGTCGCTGCAAACTGTCTCACAGGGAAAAGAAAGCTCAACTCTGACCTATTCACTACCCTTATAATTGTTTCCTTTTGTATTGTTGGGGGGAGGGGCCCCATTATTCGTTTCGTGATCTCTTACATGGAAGACGTACCCATGTATATGGCATTTGTCCTGTGGAGTTGTCTCCCATGTTTGAAACGGCTACATTTAGTTAAACTGTTGTGAAATAGAAACCATACATTTACTAGTTTAACGTGGAGAGGGGTCCTTTATGAACTTCATACCCGTTTATCAACTCAAGAACAAAGGTTTACTTCATCATTTTCTTCTTCCTTCATGAAAAATTCTCTCGTCTGAAAGAAATCCATTTGCAGGAAAAGTACTATTTTCTTGTGTTTGACTATTGTCGATTTCATTGTGGGATATGTGAGCTCTCGGTTCTTGCTCCAAGGTCACCTAGTTTCCAAGAGTTAAGCTAATTTTAGTTTATCATTCAATTTTAGATGTGATATGTTACATCCTCAGAAGCACAAAATTGTAGACCTTTTTCCGGATTGCTAGCTACCAATTGGAATCAAGGCGATTAAACAACCTTGAAATTTGGACCAATGTAATTCCAGATATACGGGCGTATATTGAAGCCCTTTGGGCTCTTGTTATCATTATTTTAAACTCAGACATGGAGTCAGTGGTTTCTGCCTGGGCTGCTTTGTTCTGTACAAAACTGCTGATGGGCAGAAAGAAACACTGCTACAATGTCTAAAATACACAAGGACCGTCATGGTGTGATGCATGGAATTAGTTTGTGGAATGCATTTCAATAATACAGCTAATTAATAATAGCAGGTGTGTTTTAATATAATTTACCTCTTTCTATTTAATACTATTATTCAATTTTCCAGGAATGGCCGTAGCGAATGGATATCAAGAATGATGTGCGACAGATCTGAAGTGACCACTTCGAAGAAGAATGTCTAGTAATCCAATACTTACTGATCAGTTTTTGTTCTCCACTGATTCTAAACATGGGAGGCCAAGAAAGGTAAGTATATATATGTGTAATGTGTGTTTTCTGGGGTGGTAGACATCCATATCAGCCATCACTGAAGATACCATTTGGGGCCTGGTCCATACCGATTTTGAAGTTTTGGTCATCGTTATGTTAGATTGGGTGCCCAAACGAGAGACAAACAAAAACATGAACATGGATCATTTCAGTGTTTAAGATTCTACCAAATACCCCCACACACTTTCAATGAGAAAATACAGCAAAGCCGTGTGAAGAACAAGCTGATGTTTTTTTCTACGAAAAATGACATCAAATTGGATCTTTTAACACAATGAAAGAGATGTGGTGAAAAACGTATCGAAGCCGTAACCTCTGACCCGTGACATCAGAGCCTGATTACGATCACGTCGTATGATATCTATCAATGAAACTACCTCATGTCCACTAGGAACATACACCTCTAACTAGTTAAAAAACAATTTAGTTGAATAGAAATTTGGACGAGTGAAGTTGTGTAACTTATGTGACATGTCATGTAAGTTACAAAAGTGTCACGTACATGTAAGTTACATATAACAAAACCATGTAAACTGGGGAGAATTTTTTTTCGAAAACAAATCAAACTATTTCTAACATAGTTACCACTAAATGTATACTATTTAGCTACTCTAAACTGTCCTTGCAGACTGAGTACAGGATTCAATCCCATATACAATTTCAATGTTTTCACTGAAAATATGACAATGAGTTTGTTAATTAAATAGAAAATAATTAGCAGTTAAGTATCCCAGAAATTGTTATTCCTGTATAAGTGCATTGTATTATTCATTTTCTGAACCTTTCTCCATGTATTTCATGAATAAATGGTACAGAAACCCATCCCATGTAACTTAGGTGACGCACATTTGTAACTTACGTGATACTGGTTAACAATCTTTATAACCCTTGTGGTGAAATATGACGAAGTGACTGATGACAACTACATGTATACTCATGTTTACTAATTCAATATTCAAGCTATTGCCCTGGGTGAGAACTTTTAAGATTCTTCCAACCAAATCAGAGAATTTTTAACACATGTCCAATGAACCAAAACTGCCATAATTCTCTGAGTAACTTACGTGACACTTTTTTAATTAAGCTCAGACACTAATTAATTTGACTGAAATTATGAAAAACCCATTCATAGTATAAGAAATACTTTTATTTAAGTGAGTTGTTATGTTATTGGTGTAGTCATGGCTGTTAATTGTGTAAGATGTTACAAATGCATCCCTAGCCGGAATGAAAATGTAACTTACGTGACATGGAATCGCTAATAACTGACTCAGCAGATTTTGCAGGTGTAACATTTATAACTATTAAAATAATTACCATCCAGAATTGTTTTTCTTCAATGAGCAAGGAACATTTAACATATTTATCACAATGGTATACGATTTACAATGAAACAACGTATATATTATTCTCAATGCAGAGCAGAATAATCCCATAGTGAAAGCATAGACCCGATATGCTTGTTTACAGAATGGCGAGCACCATTCTGAGCGATCCCATACACTGAGGGTTTGTGTCCCAAATCTTCACCTGTTATCACTTAAATGCCAATATCCTCCATTTGGAGATCTCCTGCAAACAAAATTATCTCCCTTGATCGCTGCGTCGATCGTCCGCCAGGTGGCGTGCACTCCGCGCATGTCCATCACTCTTTTTCCTTTGCAGTCTTGGTGACAAGACCTGTATTGAAAGAGCTCCTGTAAACAGTAACTTTTGGATTGTTATAGACGCACTCTAGGGTTATTTTTTTCTCTCCCGTAGTTCATTATGAACCAACGTAGTCGCCCAGCTATAAAGATTTATAGGAACGAATCATGTCGTCAGTTTTAACCAGTTAAAGACTTGCATTTTCTTTGTTTTCAAAGGTGTGTTTACAGTCACCTATGGCGACGCAGTCAACTCTGGAGAGCGGCCATTGACCTGGCAAGATGTCCAGCTGAGAAGCAAGCTACTCAGGCCCTCTTCAACGACTTGGCTGTAAACGAAGTTCCTACCAGCAACTTATCGTTGAAAACGATACTGTTGCCAGTGGAATCTTCACAACAGTCCCGTGAAACAGTACAGATCACGGACACAGGATCACAGCTCCACGGCGAAGAGCAGTACCCTGGAGCTACATTTTAAGACGGTGAACAAGTTACAGACCCAAGACGGCCTAGTTCAAGTTCACCGGAGAAGATGAGTTACGGACTCTATACCGGAGCCGTTACAACCACGGATCTGGGCAGACCTCGGATTACAGTTCCCGTTCATCCAAGTCTCCGCAACTCAAGAAAGACAAGTCTGCCAGCCGGGACCTGGTGGAGAACCGGGACCCGGGACAGAGCCGTACCCTGGGCCTTCAAGGACCTCGACACCTCAGAGCGCCGGGACTCCGACTGCAGAGCACCTCGGACCCGACCATCGGAGAGAGAGGTTACTTCCAGAGGCGGTACTATAGCCGTACCAGGAGAACGACACGGACCTATGAAGTTCGGACTTATCCAGTACGCCGAGAGTCTACGTCTCACCGGGAGTCCACACCTACAGGCCACGGACTTTAGATCAGCATACGGGACCATGGCTCTGAGAGATCGGCCCAATGCAGAACTCCGAGACCCCGTCAAGCCAAGAGCCTACAGGGACTACCGGGATACCGAGAGAATAGGCAAAGTGCAGACCAGTCAAGCCCAAGCCACGGCGATACGGTTTACTTCTACTGCACCGGCTAGAGTGCTGACACAGACTCTACTAGACAGCCCCGTCACAGACACGGATCAAAGCGAGTCCTCGGATACCAACTCCCGTTCATCCAAGTCCCCAAAGAACCGCCGTACCCCGGAGACACAGAGGGACACGGCGAAGAAGGCAGTCCGAGAATCAAGATCACGGACTCCACCACTACAGCGGGACCCCGGCTCAAGCACAGCTCACCAGGTTCCACGGCACGGAGTCACGGCCCTATACCGGACACCGGGAGTCGGACAAGCCAAAGGCCTACAGGGACCGGGATTCCAAGGAATCACGGCCCTATCCAGAGAGCCGTACCACGGAACAGGGGACATCACGGCCCTATACCGGACGCCGGGAGTCGGACAAGCCAAAGGCCTACAGGGACCGGGATTCCAAGGAATCACGGCCCTATCCAGACATCACGGCCCTATCCAGGGCGCCGTACCACGGAACTGGAGACCTCACGGACCTATCCAGACCGCCGTGACTCCGATACCGGAGCACCGCGGGAGGAAACTACAGCCCGGAGCCGTACCACGGACCCGGAGCCGTATCACGGAGCGGGATACCACACGGACCTATCCAGCGCGCCGAGAGTCTACATCTGAGAAGTCACGGACTCAAGCAGAACGGACTTATACAGATCACCGAGACTCCACATCCTAGGAGTCACGGACTTACGAGGAACGGACTCAGCCAGAACGCCGTGAGCCGGCCTCTACTCCAGCTTGGACCCGTACAACGGAGCCACACCTCGGTACTACGGCAAGCAGATCTCGTAAACGAAGTCGCACACCGTTACAACGCCGAGATTCCTATCCTGTACGTCATCATCGGGAGAGGGACCGTCCTAGACGTCGGACCCCTTCACCTAGTCCAGCCTACCGGAGTCGGTACCATAGGGACCATACCCCGGAGCGACCTTACAACAGACGAGGGAAAAGCCGTTCACCGGTTTCTCGTCAACAAGCATTGATGGCGAGGAGCGGACGTCTACCCACCATCACCGTAGCCTGGAGCATCGGGATAAAACGGAAGTCCAGAGATGAACAGGGATTCGTAGATCACCATTCTGGACCTGCCCCCAAGGAACAGACTTCTGCTCCAGGGGTACCTTCCAAGGCAAGCCTGGACAAGAAGCAGTCATCTCCAGGCTTCACAGCCCCTTACCAGGGTAGAGTTCCTTCATCGGAGACCCGTGAGATGACACGACCCATTCTTCTAGCAACGGTGGGAGGCCCGTTGACCGAGTGATTTAGATCCCCGACATACAGTGCTGGCAATTAGGTGCCTGACTCTGGGGTCGCTGGTTCGAATCCTGCACGGGATTCGACCAGACTCAGACTCGGACTATGAGGGTCACGCACGACGTTCCACTTCCTCGGCATCCTCATCTCATACAGATTCACCTCCTACGTCAGGCGGAGGTAGAAGAATAAGACATGCTACCCTTCAAAGTCAGGATAGCGGCGGTACACACGTTGACTCCAGAGATGCCCAGACCGGTGGTCGGCGATGACAAGCAGCCTGATGACCTCGCCGGGAACGGAGAAAACTTACTACGACACCTCTTTACGGTTTTAACAAACCTTCTGAGGAGGAAGCTGCGCCAACCTGCGCACCATCTCCAGCATCAGTCAACCTATACGACGCACTGGATCGACAATTGGAGACTTCGTCATCTCTCCAGGAGCCCGGTCCTTACAAGGCTTACACTCTTCACGGAGACAATCCACCGTTCAGGGCCCGAAGTCTGAACCGGATCTTAACAGACTGTTGAACTTCACGAGGACACCAGCGGGGGTACTTCAACAGAGGCAAGCCTGTGCTGTGGAAGATATGATGCTGACACAACACAGAATTACATCATACTCTGATTGGTTCCTGACGGCTATTTCCAAGGTGATTCAGGATCCAGACGTGAAGCATAAGCGGGATCATTGACCTTTTCACGGGCCAAGATGGAATTCTTCGGCGCCTTATCGACTCTAACAGAGGAGGTCGCCACGGAGGGTCTTTCCGGTCAGAACTCGGACAACCCAAGCTAGATGCTCAGAGTGGTGTTCGCCCTTACAAGAAAGGACAGTTCCAAGGTAAAGAGGGAATCTTCCGACCGGGACAGAGGTCAACCTCGTCAGTCAGAATTGATGGTTCTCAAGCTTCACCTTCAAACCATTAGTCATCCTTTCATCCTTCCCAAGCTTCGAGTCTTCACTCACCTGATTGTAGAACGGTCGACCCTGATGATATAGAAGATCAGCGTTGAAGAAGTCAGTCCTTACGTGAGGTCTACTCCAAGTCCCGACACTTCATCTGACGATCATCCTCAGTCTTCTAAGAGCCGGATCCTACTCCTCATCGGATAATCTAGGACTCCACCTACACCCGACATCATGATCAGGGGAATCTATTTCGGGAGAAACGGCTAGTCGGTTTTGACTTAACCGTTTTTCTTTGGGGTGAGACATCCAGTCTACAGTGGGCAAGCCTAGTTTCACATTGAGGTCCCTTCCAAGGCCAAGTCAACACGGACCCGGACACTGGAATAGGACACGAGGATAAAGTCATCTCTAATCCGGAATGCGAATTAGGACTCCAGAACAGAACCTGGGACTCCAGCATTCATCGGGATGACAGTAGAGACCGGACCAGACGACGGAGCCGGACACTTACTGAGCATATTCGACTCTACAGGAGTTGGACTCCGACTCCCGATTGTCGTCACTTTTCGACGTTTCCAGAGGCCTTTTTCGAGTTTCGCCTCGATGATCATGGCGGTCCAGGGATATTTCCAGGGACCCCACGGATTATGTAGTACGGCTACATTCAAGCGGCAAGCAGGTTTCCGGCATATGGAACCTGCACCGAGAACCAGACCATCAACACCATGACCCAGAGGTCCGTGGGATGGAACTACAGTCTACTACTCACCCGGGACCTAGCACAGTTTTGGCTAGCTCCAGGTACTCCTCATTACAGTTTCTCAACTACAACTGATCCTGAGCGCAAGAACAAGCAATCTAAGGATGCTCGTCCCGGAACATCTTCACCCCCCTTCCAGAGTGGCGATGCCTGAGTCAGTTTCAACCAAGCACATAGAAGTTCACATTCACCGATGCGGAATTCATAGCTTAGAGGGGTCCATTAGTCCGGCAACAGATAGCCGACACATCACATGGATACCACGATAGACAAGCAACGCATCATCTTCCTTAGGGATATCTACGCTAGAAGGCGGTCCCCCTTGGAGGTTGCGGTTGTACAACACATCAGCATTGATTACGAACGTTCAGTACGGTCGTCAGTTGCGTCAAGTTTGGGGGGGAGCAAGATTCCAGTCACTGTCTTCTAGAAACATCGACACTGGTCCTAGCAGCACGGTATCAGCAATACCATGTCACAACACCATGTGTTTCACATCACTTCAGGGTTCCCGCCGACAGCTTCCTCCAAGTCCTACAGGGTACTACAACCGGAAGATCACTTTTCCACGGAGGCACCGGGACCCGCAACGGCCGAACCCCCACGTCTGCTACGGTCCAGATTTTCCTTGCAGACCAGGGTTTTTCTCCAGGACCAATTGTACAGACAATGACAGCAGCAAGCTACTATTTACTGTACAGTCGCATCAAGCCCGGAGAATGTACTATAGTAGAGGACCTGTGGCCAACACTGTTTCTGTTCCAGCAACAGCTGGGTTTTCCTTCTGCATCTGTATTAGGGCAGGGAATCTCAGTCAAGCAGTACACAGGAGTATCACTCAGCATCATCCAGGGCTGTCAAGTTCACCCACGGAACCGACTACATTCCAGCATTTCGGCTTTCCATGGTCTTCACCTTACAGTCTCGCCGAACACATCAGTTACCACCCAAGGAAACCTGGATGTGGTACTAGGGCATTCTTGCGCCTGCCATTCAAACCAGTTCTACCAACTACAGTCAAGATCCTGTCCTGCAAGACAGATCCATGACAGTCTTCACTACGCAATCAGAGCATTGCGCAGTAGAACCTAGTTCCTTGACAGGGATGACAGACTGGTCAACCAGATCCTTTCATCCCATCCCGGATTTCGTCATTTAGAACGATTCCACACGTCAGGGACCAGACGTCCAAAGACTGTACCAGATTCCAGCGCTAACAGATTTCGTGTACCTGCTGGAGGAGAAGAGGTTTTTATATCCAGTCAGAGGCCTGGAGCACTCTTTATAGAACCGACAAGGGGTTCCAGCTGTCTTCCTCTTCCATCACTTCTAACAGACCCATCAGCGGACATCACTAGTCCAGGATCACCGTCTGGGTTGAAGAAGACTGCCGACTGGTTTAACCAACTCGCCATCAACGCTCCTTCTCCTTTATGGAGACATCGTCTCACAAGATTAGAGCCAGTGTGACGTCCGGGCCACTTTGGGGAAAACTTATCGTTGAACGATACTGTTGACACCTGCGCTTGGACGATCAATTCAACTCATGCTGATTGCTATCTTCAGACATGTCTGTACAGACAGATAGGATGACTACACTGGACCTATAGCTACAGCCCAGGGTATAGTCTACCACTCCTATCAAAAAAGGGGGGGGGGCACCGATCAAGCAAGCAAGACCCCGACAATTCCACAAGCATAGAGGACAGACCGTGCCGGAGACGAAGGGACTTCAAGGCATCACGATGGCATCTGATTATCTAGCCAAGTATGCGAGCAAAGGGTAGGAACAGAGTCCACCTCTCGCCGCATTACTTGTAATACCTCGAACTCCCTACGCCTCTATACGACACGGGAATTATCAGGATATTACTGGGCATATTAGATTTACAAAATCAGAACAAGGCGTGCTCCGCTTAATCCAAAAGCAAGTCACAAGGCCGGCTACCCAACCTCCTCTGTTGGGAGTCTGGCATTTAAGTGATAACAGGTGAAGATTTGGGACACAAACATTAAACATTTATAAATAATGTTAGTGTTTGTTACCAAATCAAACCTGTTATCAACGTTGATTTGCCCAACCCATCCTCCCCTCTTTGCTCGGCCTTGACTCAAAACAGGTCTTGCTCAACATGGGAAAAAGAGTGATGGACATGCGCGGAGTGCACGCCACCTGGCGGACGATCGACGCAGCGATCAAGGGAGATAATTTTGTTTGCAGGAGATCTCCAAATGGAGGATATATGCATTTAAGTGATAACAGGTTTGATTTGGTAACAAACACTAACATTATTTATAAATGTTTAATATTTCTACTGTACATATTTTTTAACAAAAATATACAATGAAATGCGGTAAGGAATTCGGTATAATGAGAAAGTACATAAATGTAAAAACTCACGGACCAATACGGGAGGCTTGAGAGCACGAGTAAATCCAATGAATGTATATGAATCTCCTTAGTTGAGGAACACAGTAAATTCACGTGTGGGTTTGATCGTGCTATAAATCAAACTGAGGAATTGAGTTCTTGGCGGGAACTTAAGTGGTCAAGGTCGCCGGAGTTGATGGAGGCCCTGGAGGTGGGTGTCCGTTTTTTCTGGCATTTGGTATAAGAGGTTTAGAATCTACCCAACAGTATTGCATAATATTAAATATTATGCACAAGGTAAGTATAAGGTGTCTTGATATAAAAACTTTTATTTAAGTGAGTTGTTATGTTATTGGTGTAGTCATGGCTGTTAATTGTGTAAGATGTTACAAATGCATCCCTAGCCGGAATGAAAATGTAACTTACGTGACATGGAATCGCTAATAACTGACTCAGCAGATTTTGCAGGTGTAACATTTATAACTATTAAAATAATTACCATCCAGAATTGTTTTTCTTCAATGAGCAAGGAACTCTCAGTGTCAACGTCTGTCATTGTGAACAGTGATAGCTATCGAAGATGATCTGGCAGACTTACTGACTTGGAACCATTTTCACCAGTTTCCTAAGCTGTTTCGTGAAACTACCCTCATGGAAATAGGGCGCTTTTAGGGTGCATTTAAGGCACAAATGGGGCGCATGAATTGAGATAACTAGGGCGCAGTTGGGGCGTGCGCCCTATCTGCACCCCCAATTTCGCTCACTTTTTCTTGAGTTTTTATACGCCCGCTAAAAGGCGGATGTATTATGTGATGGCGGTTTCCGTACGTCTGTCTGCGGTCCATTCCTCATGCCCGGTCTATATCTGGGACTGTTTTCTATCAACAGTTCTAATTTTTGGTGAGTGGATACCCTACAGGCAGACGATGTGTCGAGTACCAAAATGAAGGTCGCGATCAGAGGTCAAAGGTCACTGGCCTAAAAAACATGAAATCACTGACGTATTCATGTCCGGTCTATATCTGTGAACGTTTTCTATCCACAGTTGAAATTTTTCGTGAGTGGATACACTAGGTGGAGACGATGTGTCGCGTACCAAAATTGAGGTTGAGGTCAGAGGCCAAAGGGGTCACTGTTGCCTAAGATCAGGAAATCAATGACAGTTTTCTATCTATAGTTCTAATTTTTGGTGAGTGGGTGCCCTAGGGGGGAACGGTGTCTTGCATACCAAATGTAGGTCGAGGTCAAAGGTCAGTGTGACAGAAAAATCAGGAAATCACTAAAATTTTATAAGTTTTTGTGAGTGGATTCAATAGGCTGAAATGAAGTGTCACATACCAAAAAATAGGTCAAGGTCAAAGTTCACTGTGACCCCAAAATCAGGAAATTATTGAAAAGAACATTTTTTGTGTCAGTAGATACATTAGGTGGACATAATTCGCACCTACCAAAATGTAGGTCAAGGTCACTGTGACCCCAAAATTGTGAAATTGTTAAAATCATGATTTTTTTAGTCCATTGAGAAATTACGGGGAGCTGTTTCGTCATGTACCGAAATTTAGATCCAGGTCAATAGTCAAGGTCACTGTGACCCCAGAATCAAGGTCAAAGGTCAGTGTGACCAAGAATCAGAAAATCAATAGAAATTACTAATTTTTTGTAAGTGAATTTAATAGGGCGAAATGAAGTGTCGCATACCAAAAATTGGTCAAGGTCAAAGGTCAAAGATCACTGTGACCCCAAAATTAGGAAATTATTAAAAATAACATTTGTGTGTTTGTGTCAGTAGATACATTAGGTGGACATGATTCGCACCTACCAAACTGTAGGTCAAGGTCACTGTGACCCCAAAATTGTGAAATTGTTAAAATCATGATTTTTTGAGTCCATTGAGAAATTACGGGGAGCTGTTTCGTCATGTACCGAAATTTAGATTCAGGTCAATAGTCAAGGTCACTGTGACCCCAGAATCAAGGTCAAAGGTCAGTGTGACATAGAATCAGAAAATCCATAGAAATTACTAATTTTTTGTAAGTGGATTTAATAGGGCGAAATGAAGTGTCACATACCAAAAATTGGTCAAGGTCAAAGGTCAAAGATCACTGTGACCCCAAAATTAGGAAATTATTAAAAATAACATTTGTGTTTTTGTGTCAGTAGATACATTAGGGGGACACGATGTGTCACATACCCCAAAATTGTTAAAATCATGATTTTTTTGTGTCCATTGAGAATTTACAGGGAGACAATTTGTCATCTACCAAATTTAGGTCAAAATCAATAGTCAAGGTCACTGTGACTCCAGAATCAAGAAATTTTTGAAAATTACTTTTTTGTGTCATTATTAGGGGGACATGATGTAGCACATACCAAAATGTACATCAAGGCCGAAAGTCGAGGTCACTGACCCCCAAAATCATGAAATTCATAAAAATCATGATTTTTTTTTGTCCATTGATACATGTACATTGAGGGAAGATGATGTGTCATGTAACAAAATTTAGGTCAAGGTTAAAGGTCAAGGTCACTGATCCCAAAATCAGTAGATACATTAGAGGGACATGTGTTACATACCAAAATGTAGGTCAAAGGTCATGGTCACTGTGACCCCAAAATCAAATCATTAAAAGTCAAATTTTCATATGCATGTCGAAGACGAAGTCGTGTAATGCGATGTTGCGTTCTGTCCATATCTCTAGTTTCAAGGTATGGAGTGGTACCAAACTTTGAGTGTACATGCACCTTACTCACATGGCAGAGAGAAGCCATACATTTTGAGATCAATTTGTTCAAGGTAAAGGTTAGTCCTTCAAAACTGAATCAAGTTCAGCTGACCATATGTGTTAGGTTGGAAAATTCAGAGTTCTCTCCTCTACATGTATATGGCATTCGTCCTGTGGAGTTGTCGATTTCAGTGTGGGATATGTGAGCTCTCGGCTCTTGCTTCAAGGTCAACTACATGTAGTTACCAAGAGTTTAACCCATTTTAGTTTATCATTCGATATAAGATGTGATATACATGTATGTTACATTCTCAGAAGCACAAAATTGTAGACCTTTCTCTGGATTGCTAGCTACCAATTGGAATCAAGTCTATTAAACAACCTTGAAATTTGGAGCAATGTAATTCCAAATATACGGGTGTATATTGAAGCTCCTTGGGCTCTTGTTTTTCTTTACATTACTTCTACACACATCTGAAACTCACTATCATCCACTATCCACAAAACAGAGGTATAAAACTCACCAAAATCTTGTTAAATGGAATCTTCAAATTCAAAATGGTTCTTTGAAAACCAATAATATGTCTGCCTTTCTTTTGTTAATATCAGCCAATAAGATAAAGGTCATGTGACAGTTTTGACTAATCAGATAACATGCTATTGTGCAGATAATAGGGCGCAGATAGGGCACAGTTGGGGCGCAATTAGGGCGCAGTTGGGGCGCAATTAGGGCATACTCTGAGAATAATAGCATGATGTACATGTACATGTACTGGTAGGGCACAGTCGGGTGCAGATAAGGAGCAATAGCTTTTTTTTGTTGAAATAATGTTATTAAATTTAAGTATGAAAGTCCAAATTTTACATTAATGGATTTATAGCCCAGAATAGTGAAGAAAGCAGACAGTCTGAATTTTTGGGGAAAACTTTTTTTACTACATGAACATGTAAGATATGCATGCACATGTCTTTAAAATGACACACATGCATATGCGATTAGTAGCTAAATGAATGTTGGGGAAAAAAAGTCCAGAAGGCACAAGTATACACGTAGGGTTTTTAGATAAAATGGTTATGTTCAGAGGGCGCATTTAGGGCGCAGTCTGAGTTCTCGAGAAAATAATTATGTCCACAGGGTGCAAATAAGGGACAGTCTGAATATCAGATAAAATTTCAAACTAAATGAGGCACAGTTAAGGCGCGTGCCCTATCTCTAGCTTCTAGGGCGCATTCCTGAAGGGCGCAATTAGGGCGCAGCAGGGTGGATGGGATGAAGAAATAGGGTGCAATTAGGGTGCAGTATATAGACAAGGCGCAAGTAGGGCACAATTGGGGCGCAGATGAGGCGCGCACCCTATTTTCGTGAGGGTAATGGACTAAATTGAGTCACTCAAACTCATGGTTACACACAAAGGACCTTTGGACCAAATTCAATTTAAACTGCTGATGTGCAACATTGGCATTACAGCTCCACTGCTGGAAAATGTTTTGATCCAATGGGTCTTTAATTCTTGTCTAAATGTGTATTTGAAGGACTCGGATTAGACCCTGTTTTTTCGAAAAACACAGTTATTTTAGGACACTTTATTTTTTCTATTTTAACCGCACCGTGTATATACCAAAATCCCACTTTTTCACACCATCTACTCATAGTAGATTGCTTAAATTACATATCAATTGATAAAAAAGATGTCTAAATTTAAGAATATCTTCCAGGTTAATTTCTGTTACATGTAGATGTTATAGATGTAATCAGCTCCAAATGTAAGCTGATTTGATGTCTCTCAAACTCCGCGAAAGTGACATATAGGCCATTGACACTTGATTGGTTGTTTAGCATGACCTTGATTTTTTTAAATACACCTGCTAGATGATATTAATTATAGATTATTAATTATTAAATTGCAAATCAATTGTATATGAATAAAGAAAATGAGTAAGTTTTACTCATGAATATGTAAATCCGGGATTTTGAGGGCAAATAATTAAAGCAGATGAGGGAATTATTTGCCCTCGAAATATATAGATGAGGGCTGGTAAATACTAAACAACTAATCAAGTGACAATGGTCATATTACATGTATAACAGGTACATGTACATAATAAAACCCATTTGACCCAAAAAACTAAACTTGTTTCTACCATTCACGAGAAAATAGAAGATGTCGTAACATATGTCAGTTTCACGAAGTTTGAGAGACATTGATTTTAGCCTAGATTTGAGGCTGATCACATCTTTTAGAATACATGAGCAGTGTGACTAACGTCACAGGACCTACGAAGTAGGGTAAGCATTAGGACTCCGACGCGAACTGAACTCTTGGAAATCCCCACCTCCATTTGAAATCCTGCCTATATTAAGATGGGCACTGCCCAAGTCAGAATCACCAGTGATTTTCATCAAAACTCACCAGAAATTTTCATCAAAAGTAGGTCAGCTCAGAACTTGTTGGTAACAGTCTCCTAATGCGCCTTCATTCCAAAAATAAATAGCGATCGCCGATTTTACAATTTTACAATTTTTTAACTACGGGAAACAGATTGAATAATAAAAAGTTCAGTAGGTTTCAGGCTTTACATGTGAAAATACATTTACATATCTTTAATGGTTTTCAGTGCCCTTGTCCAGGACCAAAACAACTTTTTGATTCGCATTATTTTCCCAACAATACAACAAATTCTTATATATATAGTCCTATAGTAGAAAGGTAGCATTTATGTAGTTTACGCTAATTCAACTCCAGACCAACACCTTCTCGGCACAAGATAATAATGATTCTATGTCATTCTCCTGAGCATGACCGGTACAAAGACGAATAAATAGCATCTATACATCACGTTGTTATCTAGATGTATGAGACAACACATTTTGGGTACCGGCAATCTGATGAATGTAGAATTTGAGGATGGTACTTAGCATCTTAAATGCAGCCTTTTAATACTGTAAAACATATATCTGTTTAATTTTGTTTCCCATAATGTAGCACTTACTAGTAATCTGAACATGTGTGTAAACTCCCAGACAGATCTGTTTATTTTATCTCCCCTGCTCTGACCTCTAAGAACAATTTAATTATTACACCATGGCACTATTAACTGCATTCTCGAAATTCCAAGCCTTTCAGACTGTCAGTTCTGATCTGTTTATAGGCATATTGGGGGTGACCCAACTACACTGCTGTGACCTCTAGCTGCCAAAATAATTACGGATGGTATATCTCACAAGGTTTTTTGTGCTGTGTTATATATACAGTGAAACATACAGCCAAGGGTTCCCAATGGGCATGACGGTGCACTCGCTGAGCCATCAATAAATAATAAAAAAAATAATTATAAATCAAATTTTCATCAGAATTCGATCAGCTCAAAACTTGCTCGTAACAATGCCCTAATGCACGTTCATGCCAAAAATTAAGGTTCTAATATCAACGGTTCTCCTTATTTTGCCGACGAAAGGATTCGGATGGACTCACTCACTCATTACCGGACAATTCGCGATCTGTAGCCTACTTCGTAGGAAAATGTTGACGTCTGCTTGGGTGAACCTGAGGTCGATAAATCAGTGGAAGTTCAATCTATATCGGGGTGAAGATTGTGGATGAAATCTGTTAAACAATCGGTCAGATAATTTAGTCAGATGAATGGTGAAATTCGAAAGGACGAACGAATAATAATAATGGCAGTGTGACTAACGTCACAGGACCTACGAAGTACAGTAGGCATTAGGACTCGAACGCGAACTGAACTCTTGGAAATCCCCACCCCCAGTTGAAATCCTGCCTATATTAAAATGGGCACCGCCCAAGTCAGAATCGCCAGTGATTTTCATCAAAAATCACCAGAAATTTTCATCAAAAGTAGGTCAGCTCAGAACTTGTTGGTAACAGTCTCCTAATGCGCCTTCATTCCAAAATAAATAACACTCGCCGATTTAATTTTACAATTTTTTAATTAAAGGAAACAGATTGAATAATATAGGTTCAGTAGATTTCAAGCTTTACGTGTGAAAATACATTTACATCTCTTTAATGGTTTTCAGTGCCCTTGTACAGGATCAAAACAACTTTTTGAATCACATTATTTTCCCAACAATACAACAAATTTTTATATATAGTACTATAGTAGAAAGGTAGCATTTATGTAGTTTTCGGTAATTCAACTCAAGACCAACACCTTCTATGCACAAGATAATAATGATTCTATGTCATTCTCCTGAGAATAACCGGTACAAAGACGAATAAATAGCGTCTCTACATCACGTTGTTATCTAGATATATGAGACAACACATTTTGGGCATCGGCAATCTGATGAATGTACTATTCCGGTTTTCTTGTTTCACATTATATTCTATGGCGGTTGATCGGTGATTTTCTTCATTGATAAACGTTAAACCACCTAGCTTTAACTAATTCTGCTAGGCTGTCTTCATTCAGACTGTACAGCCTACATGCACAGTCCACAGAAAATACACGCACATTCTTGTACTCCCAGCCTTATCACATTTGATGGCAAGTTTAGCGGGCTGTTTAATGTCTAAGCTAGGAAATGTTCCAGGGTAGTTGACAGGCATGCAATAATATACTATAGTATCTGCTATACAGGACACCGACCACTGTAATTTGATGTGACAAGCAGCACGAATAGAAACCAGCCTTATCTCAGTGGGCTTGGATATAAATCACTGTTAAAAACCACAAGGCTCCGATAGAGCCTCTCTCTGTGTTTGTTCCAAGGACAAGCCTTAATGACTTTTAAATCCTCTGATAAGGAGGTCCCCGGGCTTCATGGTCATAAAAGGAACATGATACTGTTAAAGGCCACATGGATGGTATGTATCTATAACAATATACTGAAGTGTTAATTATAAATCTAATTTTAATCAGAATTATTTCAGATCAGAACTTGCTGGTAACAATGCCCTAATGCACGTTCATGCCAAAAATCAAGGTTCTAATGTCAACGGTTCTCCTTATTTTGCCGACGAAAGGATTCGGATGGACTGACTGACTGACTCACTCACTCATTACCGGACAATTTGCGATCTGTAGCCTACTTCGTAGGAATAATGATTTAGAATATAACTACTCCCCCTCTCTATTCCTCCATGGATTCACATCAGCAGCAGTCTTCTACATCACTCAACAGTGCTTGACCATCCTGTCTGTAATGAAGTATTATGTCTGATCAACTTCTGAGAGAGGACTGATCATTTTTAATATGCTTATTTCATAGCTGGTATGATGGTACCAGCATGACCGGTATAGATGTACTATATTGTCCTGAAACCTGATGACATACATGTGTACATGTAGGCCCCCTACATCCATGACAATAAAATGGCTGGTGGGGATCGTTATACAATATAATTAGCCTGTCACCTCCCTCATGTACAAATTAACATGACATCAAGTTAATTGCCAGCGGAGGTCCCTGGACTGGCACAGCCGGAAGAGCAAGCTTTAATTTGGTGTATCGGGTTACATATAGGACTTCACGCCTTGTGGCACATGTACTTGTATGTGCCTTTCATTGACAATGACAGTTTAATTGGTATCGTGTTACATATTATGAGCGATGTTAGATTTCTGGATAATTGATCAGTTGAATGAATACACAAATCATCACATGGTTGAGAGAGATATGTATGTAATAAGTCACCAGGATTTGGGACCATTGTCTAATACATGTAGTTGTTACAGGATTGACTTCACCACAAATCAAATTACAGGGATTGGGCTTATGAAATATGAGTATCAGGTACATGTACTGTACATGTACAGTAGGCTGTCATGGTTGATGGAACAGGAGTATAAACACATGATAAAGGAGCATACAATGTCATACATGTTTACCACATAAATCTGATAAAAAACGTCCAATCAAACAGCTACAAACAGTCATGCACCTGATTGTATGCCTCTTGACATGCTTGAAGGTATTTCATTCAGCAAATGTACATGTCCTTATAACTTATGAATTTAATCAGCTTGATTGGACAACACAACAGGATTTCATAGTTCACCCCATGACTCATGTAGGAGCTCCCCTGCCATTTTCAAATATTGAATTTTTTCTTCAAAATTCAATCTCCAATATAATTTTTTACCTCTTGGCCAGTAAAATGCTGAAAGGCTAATTGTCATCTGTCTCATCTGCCTGTCTGTCACTGACATAGCTGATGGATGACAAACTCAAACACATGCATAAATTTATTCCAGTACTAAAACTTCCAGAATTTTATACTAACAAAACTACAAGTCAAATTTAATTAAAATATTCTTTGTAACAATTCTTAAAACTCTGTAACGAGTGAGCACTATTGTGTTAATTACATCAGGACAAACGTATATAATGACATGAATGATATTGACGATAAATGTCAATAACTCTGGGGAAAATCATTGAAATGGTTAAAAATTCCAACCAACAGTGCACTTCAACAAGATATTATTTATCTTCCATGTACATTTCAGAGTTGTCCATAAAACGATAAACAGAGACATGGTCCAGACAAGCAGATAAATTATTATGGACATTGAAGGGCAGAACTACATGTAGGCGGAAAAACATCAAAATAAATGTTAAAAAATAAATAAATTACACACCTACACTCAGCATTTACTTTGAAAAGTTTCTAACTTCTTCGGCAATTATTAAGGAAGATACAGGCCAGACAATACATGTAATATACAACATACATGTACATATATACAGAAGTCGCCAAGAAACTCAGAGAAAGGGTAAAAACCTGATAGTGCACATCTTTGTACCTGCCCGTGGCTTTGTACTCTTGTTTTTTGTTGTTTTATGTTGTTGTTTTTGTTGTTGTTTTTTTTGTTGTTTTTTTTCTCTTTTTTTGATGCCCATTTGCGAATAGCTTGATGTACATAGAATTTACCTAAACTGACTATTACCCTGACAGAATGTAGAACTGTCTGTAGATTTTCCATGGACCTATAATGTTATCCATGAAATTCCATAAATAATCTCTAATTTTTCCCCACAGTAGTCTGGAAACTTTCCAAGAAAAAGACTGGATCGATATCCAGGTATTAACATGAATTGAGTATAATACATGTATACGTACATGTACATGTATGTCACAGGGAGGTGCCTCCCCTTGATCATTATACTTTTACTATGATTGCTAATAAATATATCGTATCGAATATAATACTCCCATGAAAAATGTGCTCCACCCCCCCTCCCCATCTCATATTCCCCATCTCCTATTTGTTCAATTTTCTATTAAAACCTTATTTGATAGTTTCTAGGAATAGAGAGCTAGTTTTTCCATCTACATGTACTCGTCCTCAACGTGAATGATGTCTGCATGCTGACATATAATACACGGATTTAGACCATCATTTTGTGTAGCCAGGTACAAGCTTGCCTGGATCAGGAAGTGGATATACTACATGTGATTTGCTTCTGAATGCAGAATTAGCTGGTCATGACCATCTACTAGTGTTTTGTAAAGTGCCCTCTGTGTATGAATGAGATCTTTTCACATGATATTGAGGCCATTCTTGTATTGTGTGTGGTGGAAGTAACCATGCATAGACTGAATAAAATTTATCTCGAGCCTAATTCCATGAATTCAGAGGCCTTTTTTTTTGGAAAAAATGATGAAGGGAGGCTTTGTTTTCTCTCTTATTAGTTTGTTTTTTTTCGTTCACACATGTCCTTTTCTGGCAAACCGATGTAGTATAATTTAATACAATTTGCATGAAACTATCAATGTTCTTTGAGTTACCTGAAGAGACAGTCTGGTTTCAACAGTACCATTTCCTGCAATCAAACAACTCTTGGACTCAGTGTTGAAGATCATTTATTTTGGCAAAACTTTGAGCGAGAAATGTTTAAAAACCAACAGAAACAAAATGTAAAAAAAAATAAAAATTTATTTAGTTTTTATTGTTATTATCATTTTATTTTATTTTATTATTATTTTTTTTTTTTTTTTGCTGTAGGCAATAAAAGTGTTGAAGCAGCACTGAAAAATGATGTGGAGGTGATATATGAAGCTGGAAACTTAATTTATTCACCTTTACAACTCTTATCATATTAAAAAGGGGGCCCTCGGTGGCCGAGTGATTTAAAGCGCTTCGCTGGTGACCGCTAGCCTCACACCACTGAACCGGCATGGGTTTGAGCCCCATTGGTGCATGTGTGAAAGTTTACCAGTTACTTGTCGATGGGCGTTGGTTCTCTCCGACTCCACCAACCAAACTGGGTGTCACCGTATGAGTGAAATAACTGTGAGTGAGACATTAAAGCCAAATCCCCCCATTCCCCCCCCCCCTTCATATGGAGGTCATCATGTACAGTACATGTATGGAGAACTTTACATGTTTACATTGTTTCTATAGGCTCTACCTACATGTAGTATGTCTGTAGAACATTTTGATACCCTAGACATGTTCTTGAATGTACATGTCTGTACTTGTTTTTGACTACTTTAATTGTACGCCCCTATCTAAAGAATCAAACCAGACAAGTTGTATATTTTTGGTAAGGTATGCATGGATTCAGGAAGTTTAAAATACAGTGTGTGGGTTTCAAAATTAACGCAGGTATATCCTAGACATTTTCAAACTTAAAAAACAAATGTTCTTTAATTTTTTGAAAAATGACATTCAAAGTTCTCTATTTAAAATAAATTATGTGTTTTGAATCAACCCCCCCCCCCTTTAGCAAATGAGGATGAAATTAAAAAAAAAAAAAAAAGTGAGAGACACTTTAGCTACATGTAGTCAGTGTGGGAAATATCAGAACTTTGAGGTACTTCAAAGTTCTGTAGATTGTAAAAGCCATGGAAATGGATCACTGAAGCATGAAGTTGGCATTTGAGCTTGGTATCCTGCATCGATGCACAATATGTGCTGATCGAGACTTCCAGGGTTTTCTTACAATGCATGATCAGTCTTTTGGACTGTCAAGACCTTAAAGCCTGGCATGATTTCAATTTTCAAATAAATGTGCACCCAAGACTCGGGAGTTGAAATGTTATAAAATAATTACTTGTCTCAGGTGAAAGGTGCACATTTTTGACTTGTCTCAGAATTCGACTTGAATACTAAAATATCGACAAATAAAATGTCACAACAAAGTGGAGAAAATTTTGTTCATAGGAAAAAATATTCAGTTATTTTGAAGTATCTGTTGGGAACCCAGTTTCTGTCAGTTTTGAAGAAATCAAACAAAAAAAGATGTCTTGAAATACTTTTTATACGCCCGCCAAAAGGCGGACGTATTATGTGATGGCGGTTTCCGTCCGTGCGTCCGTCGGGGCGTCTGTCCGTCCGCCGTGTCCGGTCTATATCTGGGACAGTTTTCTGTCTACAGTTCTAATTTTTGGTGAGTGGATACCCTATGGGGAGACGATGTGTCGCGTACCAAAATGAAGGTCGAGGTCAGAGGTCAAAGGTCACTGGCCTAAAAAAACAGGAAATCACTGAAGTGTTCGTGTCCGGTCTACATCTGTGAACGTTTTCTATCCACAGTTTGAAATTTTTGTGAGTGGATACGCTAGGTGAAGACGATGTGTCTCGTACCAAAATTAAGGTTGAGGTCAGAGGTCAAAGGTCACTGTTGCCTAAAATCAGGAAATCATTGATCGTTGACAGTTTTCTATCTACAGTTCTAATTTTTGGTGAGTGGATGCCCTAGGGGGGAACGATGTGTTGCATACCAAATGTAGGTCGAGGTCAGAGGTCAAAGGTCAGTGTGACTGAAAAATCAGGAAATCATTAAAAATTTCTAATTTTTTGTGAGCGGATTCAATAGGAGGAAATGAAGTGTCGCATACCAAAAAATAGGTCAAGGTCAAAGGTCAGTGTGACCCCGAAATCAGGAAATTATTAAAAATAACATTTTGTTGTGCCAGTAGATACATTAGGGGGACACAATGTGTCACCTACCAAAATGTAGGTCAAGGTCAAAGGTCAAGGTCACTGTGACCCCAAAATCGTGGAATTGTTAAAAATCATGATTTTTTGAGTCCATTGAGAAATTACGGGGATTCGTTTCGTCATGTACCGAAATTTAGATCCAGGTCCATAGGCAAGGTCGCTGTGACCCCAGAATCAAGGTCAAAGGTCAGTGTGACCTAAAAATCAGGAAATCAATAAAAATTACTAATTTTTTATGAGTGGATTCAATAGGGGGAAATGAAGTGTCGCATACCAAAAAAAATAGGTCAAGGTCAAGGATCACTGACCCCAAAATCAGGAAATTATTACAAATAACATTTGTTGTGTCAGTAGATACATTAGGGGGACACGATGTGTCACATACCAAAATGTGGGTCAAGGTCAAGATCACTGTGACCCCAAAATTGTGAAATTGTTAAAAATCATGATTTTTGTGTCCATTGAGAAATTATGGGGAGACGGTTTATCATGTACCAAAATTTAGGTCAAGGTCAATAGTCAAGGTCACTGTGACTTCAGAATCAAGAAATCTTTGAAAAGTTTTTTTTTTTTTGTGTCAGTGGATACATTAGGGGGACATGTAGGTCAAGGCCGAACGTCAAGGTCACTGTGACCCCCAAAATCATGAGATTTATAAAAATCATGATTTTTTTTGTGTCCATTGATACATTGAGGGAAGACGATGTGTCCTGTACCAAAATTTAGGTCAAGGTCAAAGGTCAATGTCACTGTGACCCCAAAATCAGGAATTCATTACAAGTCACATTTTCGTATGCCTGTCGAAGACGAGGTCATGCAATGCGATGTTGCGTTCTATCCATTCATCCATTAACATTTGTTGTCCATGCGATAACTCTAGTTTCAAGGTATGGATTGGTACCAAACTTTGAGTATACCTTACTCGCATGGCAAAGAGGAGCCATACATCAATCGATCAAAGGTCAAGGTCACAGTCACCCAAAACTGAATCAAGTATAAGATGTGATATATGTTACATTCTCAGAAGCACAAAATTGTAGACCTTTCTCTGGTGTACTAGCTACCAATTGGAATCAAGGCTATTAAACAAACTTGAAATTTGGACCAATATAATTCCAGATATACGGGCGTATATTGAAGCCCCTTGGGCTCTTGTTCTACTTGTAACCTGGGACATTGAAGTACATTATTTTTGTACTTTCACTTCTAAGAGACAGCTAGACATGGTACATGTACATGTAGACTAGTGTTATTTCGACCTGTGCAAGAGCATACATGTATACATGTATGTATGTATCTATGCATCTGCGCATGTTGTTCACGACAATTATGTTGAATACATGTATGATTATTTTTCCCATGATCAGGGTGTCAAGTGTATCCAATGAAAATTTTTATACATATTGAAGGAGTATGGATAGGCTTACAAAATGCACACCACACAATTATCTGGTCACAGCTACACATTCCAGGTGAGAAGCAAGTCTGCAAAATGTTTGATTACAGTAGGCATGTAAATGTATATTTTACGTGACATATTTATAAGTGATCCATATTTTCCTTCACAGGTGATGGTGACCTTCGAAAGGAAATTATCATCAAATGGAGATGACGGTAGGTCCGCTTCCTTCAACTAAATGCTATGATTAAATCTATATCTTTTCTTTGTGTGTATCAAATATGAGGACAAAAAATTTGCCGATAATGATGGTCAATCTATCTTCTGTTGTTCAGTTCTGCCTTTATATGGATGTGGTGTCTCATGACTGGACTCACAATTGTACGCAGACAGATCATTGTTCTACTTTCTCTCGTGATGCCTGAAAGATGAACCAATGAACTTTCTGGCAAAGATTTGGTGTAAGACTCACGAAATATAATTGACAAAGGATCTGCTGCAAGTTGTATTGTCAGCCTTGCCAACTTTCTTGATGTCAAGTGTAAACCTAGTGTAAAATTAGATTGGACATTTCAGGCTAATTAGTTAACTAAGACCTAATTAATATGATTGGCATACTGGTACATAAAATGTGGGATGTTCTGAGGGACATCTTGCAGAATGTATTCCGTGAATATTTAATTAGCTTTATTAGCTAATTTATTAACTGGATGTTTAGTGAAATGTTAAGGGTAGTATATTCATAAATACTTAAACGCTTGGGCCTAAATCCAATATGCTTTACAATTTGAGGGGGATGTTGCAGAATAACTGAATATTTATTTAGCTTAATTAGCTAATTAAGTCGTTAGGGGGTGCTATTTTCATGAACACTTTACCGATTATACCCAATTGTGGCAAAATACTATTTCAGATGTTGTGTCAGGGGGATATTACAAATTGTTCCATTCCGAGAATATTTAAGTAGCTAATAATTACCTAATTAAATTGCAAATATATTATGATTTCATGTTACGACAATCGTTACAGATGCTGTATTCATATGGTCAGGCGAGCTCTTTGGTAGCCTTGCTACCATTCATAAGTCAAGTCAAATTTTAACCATCTGAGGACGATCTGTTCATACCTGAAATACTGGATAGGCCAAAATTGGAGATGAGATGATGAAATTATGTGGTTTCATTCCATTCTCTGATCAAATTACCTCCCTTGGCTGTATTACCTCCCTTGATGTGATCATTGGCTTGTAAAATTTCATCTGCATAACAGACATTCCATTAAGACATGTGTAGGCACATGACATGTACAAATCTACAATTAACTCCATTTTCACAGTCAAATGAATTAGAATTATTCTTTATGGTTTAATTCTCGACTGTTTGTGGCTGATTCAAACATCCGTAAAGTTGCAGAAAATTGATCACTCTAGGTAAACCAAGATGGTAAATCAGAGGAATACCATCTAGACATGACGCTATGAAATTTTTTTGCGAAATATTCACTGATATTCTACGAGATCCCATAATAAGCCAATCACGACAAATTCTGCCTTTTTACTTTGACAACGATTGACATTTAGTTCACGGATATTAACACCTTCACACAGCATGATCGTTTGATATTTTCTACTGCCTAACAAAGCCAGACTTTGCGGCCGGGAGTAAACCCTTTGATCTTTATGTTTACCACTCACACTGTCTGGAAATGATCATGCCATATTTGGATACTGTTTCTCGATAATGTTCACTATATTGGTCCACGTGCTACCTTAGCCCCATGTGAAATTACTTGGGCGTGATTTTGAGATTGTTTCACCAAGCTAGCCACCTGATTGACTAACAGATGTGGTTTGAAATTTGCACAGGATTCATATAGCGCTGAAGTCAGATATAATATTCCGTGATATTATATCTTGAGTTTACCGAGATTGAAAACTGATCAGCCTGTACACATGCGTTTGTTCATGGCATGTAAGTTTATATATCATTCCGGTTTACTTACAGAAACATACTGTATCCAGGTACAGGACTGTAAGAGACCCCATCATGTGAGGCTGTACAACCTCACCAAAGATACCTTCTGTGGCACTGACCATGGCAAGAGAGAGTTGACCAGCCGAAGGATCGCGTGCTGGCCACAAAGAAACTCCTATCTGCCCTTCTTCTCCATCTATCTGTCAGCTGATCAAGACGGTCAAAGTCGTCCATCCTGTTTAATGTTTCACAAAGACGGAGGTTCTTCAGTTGTGAAGGACTGGCAGACAGTGATAGCTGAACATTTAGGACTGAGTAAGTGTGGTAAGTTCTCCCAAGTATTCGGCCCTGTGGGGCTTCTGGGGATTGACCCGGGATGTCGTTGTGCACACCGCAGGTCATGGTAGAGTGAGCCTCGGCTCCTCCGAGAGCTTGTCGTAAGAGGTGACTAACCGAGGCACCCGTGGGGTTCCCGGGTGTGAAAAGGAATGGGACCCAACGTCGTGATATGACTGAAACATACATGTAGTTGAAAGCAACGTTAAATCATATTCACTCAGTCTCAAGTATTCGTGACCAGTACTGAATATCTCGAGATTTAAAAACAAGGGACTTTTTTTCAGTTTCAGTTCTGAAAGATAGTCACCGTAATAGGGGAGCCTTTGAAAAGATGTACAAATGTTAATTCGATAAACCTAGGGCTATCCCAGGTGGCCTATACATGTACATACCCTGGTTTGGTACGGCGAACAAAGCTTTTGTGGAATGACATCTTGTGAAAACTTTTTAAAGCCTGACCGATTTCGATCCTATTGGAATCTCATCAGAGACTGGACGATTTGGGTTTGTTTAGCATATTTATACTTAAGGTACATGTATAAGATGGTTGTCAACCGGTGAAAGATTTGTGTTGGCCGGTGAAGATAGCTAAGGCGTTGGGAGCCGTTCATCAGCTGGTATGTGTATTTACAGGCCTTCAAGTGCCTCCTATATTTCCTATATTTTTGAGTCATTCCTATATTTTACTCAAAACATACTATATTTCCTATATTTTGACTTTTTCTCATGAAAACCTTCACCAATGGCAATGCTCTGAAAAGAGTCAATTTGGCATGGGAAAATACATTTCAGAAAATTTTGTTGCCGACCTAAGTGAGGCAAATATGAAAACATTTAAATTTCTCTTTCTTCAACCAAGCAGCAGAATGGGTCTCCTTAACCACCACAACTATGACCGCATTCAGTGGAAATACTTTTATTAAACACCAATAAACTACCAATTTCCTTATTTCCTATATTTTCCTATATTTTATTAAGAAAATTACTGTATTTCTCCTATATTTTGGCAAATTTCCTCCTATATTTTCACTGTGAGCCACTTGCAGGCCTGTATTTATATAATGGGTGGCATGCAGTCTTTCGTTTTTATCCGCCCGCCAAAAGGCGGACGTATTATGTGATGGCGGTTTCCGTCTGTGTGTCCGTCTGTCCGTCCCCCGTGTCCGGTCTATATCTGGGACAGTTTTCCATCTACAGTTCTAATTTTTGGTGAGTGGATACCCTACGGGGAGACGATGTGTTGCGTACCAAAATGAAGGTCAAGGTCAGAGGTCAAAGGTCACTGGCCTAAAAAACGGGAAATCACTGAAGTGTTCGTGTCCGGTCTATATCTGTGAAAGCTTTCTATCCACAGTTGCAATTTTTTGTGAGTGGATACGCTAGGTAGAGACGATGTGTCGCGTACCAAAATTGAGGTCGAGGTCAAAGGTCACTGTTGCCTAAAATCAGGAAATCATTTATCATTGACAGTTTTCTATCTACAGTTCTAATTTTTGGTGAGTGGATGCCCTAGGGGAGAACGATGTGTTGCATACGAAATGTAGGTCGAGGTCAGAGGTCAAAGGTCAGTGTGACGGAAAAATCAGGAAATCATTAAAAATTTCTATTTTTTTATGAGTGGATTCAAAAGGGGGAAACGAGGTGTCACATACCAAAATATAGGTCACGGTCGAAGGTCAAAGGTCACTGACCCCAAAATCAGGAAATTATTAAAAATAAGTTTTTTTGTGTCAGTAGATGCATGAGGGGGACACGATGTGTCGCATACCAAAATGTAGGTCAAGGCCGAAGGTCAAGGTCACTGTGACCCCCAAAATCATGAAATTGTTAAAAATCATGATTTTTTTGTGTCCATTGATACACATCCTCGCGAGCCAGTTTATCGATCGATCTGTTAGGATCGATACACTGGCTTAGTTAGTTACCCGTGTGAGTTCTGGATATAAATAGATCAAGAGGTTTCCTCTAAATCAACCCAATCAGTGAACGCGCTAAGCCAGTTGATTAGGCCAATCCGCTGCTAGGTATGAGATATGACAGGATTGAATTTTGTTGCGTACTCAACTGCTTTGATGTCAAGTTGAAATCAACATCGGAAGTCAAAGCAAAAACCGCAAGCTTGGGATACCGACATGCTTATTCAAAACAAGCGCGGTGGATGAAATGTACGAGATTGTATAATGGAGGCGTCGACTCAAGAACTCATTCGAAAGACCAAAAATGTCAAGGTAAACCCTCTTCAAGGACTTAGGATTTACCTGGACTTGTGAAGATGATTAAGATATTGAGGGAAGACAATGTGTCGTGTACCAAAATGTAGGTCAAGATTAAAGGTCAAGGTCACTGTGACCCAAAAATTTGAGATCCTTAAAAATAACCTTTTTGTGCCAGTAGATACATTAGAGGGACATGATGTGTTACATACCAAAATGTGGGTCAAAGATCAAGGTCACTGTGACCCCAAACTCAAGAAATCTTTAAAAGTCACATTTTCATATACCTGTCGAAGACGAGATCATGTAATGCGATGTTGCATTCTGTCCATTCACCCATTAACATTAGTTGACTTGTCCATGCGATATCTCTAGTTTCAAGGTATGGATTGATACCAAACTTTGGGTATAGCTTACTCGCATTGCAAAGAGAGATCAATTTGTCAAAAGTCAGGTTTAGCTGCCTATATGTGTTAGGTTGGAATATTCAGACTTGTCTCCCCTACATGTATATGGCATTTGTCCTGTGGAGTTGTCTCATGTTTGATACATGTAAGAAATGGCTACATTTACTTAAATTGTTGTGAAATAAAAACCGTACATTTACTAATTTAATGGGCAGAGGGGTCCTTTATGAACTTTATACCTGTTTATTAACTCAAGAACAAAGGTTTACTTCATCACTTTCTTCACATCCTTCTACCTTCATGGAAAATTTTCTCGCCTGAAAGGAATCCATTTGAAAGAAAGCTACTATTTTCTTGTGTTTGACTATTGTCGATTTCAGTGTGGGAGATGTGAGCTCTCGACTCTTGTTTCAAGGTCACCTAGTTACCAAGAGTTCAGCCCATTTTAGTTTATCATTTAATATAAGATGTGATGTAACATTCTCAGAAGCATAAAGTCGTAGACCTTTCTCTGGACTGCTAGCTACCAATTCGGATCAAGGCCATTAACAATCTAGAAATTCAGACCAGTGTAATTCCAGATATACGGGCGTATATTGAAGCCCCTTGGGCTCTTGTTGAAAATAGCTGGAGTGCTGTTAATCACACTCCTAAATTTTGAAAAATGATTTCAAGGTGTGTGATATCACACTCCTCCAGGTTACAACTTAGGGAGGCTTACAATTGGCGAGTGCTATTGTTCACACTCCTGAGCTAATTTTCAGGAGTGTGATGGAGTGTGATCACACTCACACTCCTCAAAAACGAATGACTGGGCATGTGCTAGCACTGTATTTGAGTGGGCTGTTTCTTTGTCACCCGTGTCAGCCGGTTGTTGACTGGTTAAACAAGATAAGCCAGTGAGAAACCTTAATAAATTAGGGACAAAGGACTGGAAGAGTAGGTGTTTTTATACATGGAGCCAGAACAATGAAATGGCATTCTTACTTCAAATGTTTGTCCAGAACCGGAATGGGGGAGCTCCTGTAAAAATGGGCAAGCATTTGCTGATCTGAAAGGCATACAGAGGTACTGCTTCAAATGGGAACACCGTGTTGACTTGGTGCTCTAATCGGCAGTCCAACTTTCATATGCTGTCCTGGTGTAACTCGCTGTTGCTCCATCCTGCATATTGAAAACTGTCCAGTTGCATTGTACATGTACCGTATTAGATTGTAAAATGAAAGTCCATTCTGTTTATTCAACCTTTGAACCCATTATAACGTGTTTGGGCGCCATTAATTTGGGCGCTCAAGCCAAAAAAAAACCCAGTTCTTAGCAAATTCCCTCTCTGAACAGGCTGAAACCAATAATAATGCGAGAACTGTTGCCAAATATTAAGTTATCAGGCTGTAGTTATACAATTTAATACTCCCACAGATTCCTTGGGCTTCGACAGTCCAACATCGTGGCCTATTTCACAATAACTTGTCAAACTCTGCGCCATGTACGGGCGCCCAAACTAAGAGTCTAGATCAGACCCTGCTGGCCGAATGCTGTATTAACCTAGCTAATTCATATAAGTTCATATATTTTTTTTCTTTATAATACATGTACTAAGCCGAGGAAGATATTTAGTTTTGAATTTGGAAGAATCACTTAATATGATTGTAAGTCATCGAAAGACATCATCCCATTCTCGGGCCTTTAACTGTGTTATGTACATGTATATCATATATTATTGAAGCCATGCCTACTTAGTAGGGGGGGGGGGGGGGACTTAGAAACACCGGTGTCCGTAATTCCGTAGTTCCGTAATTCCGTAGTTCCGTAAGATTTTCTTGTCCGGACAATAACTCGTGAACGATTTAACCGATCAACTTCAAACTTGGGGTGTGCCTTGACATTGTCGAGAGGACGGTTGGGATTGTTTTTCAGCAATGTGCGTAATCCAATATGGCCACCGTCAGCCATTTTGGATTATAAGCAGTTGGATGTTAGATTTTCTTGTCCGGGCAATAACTCGTGAACCATTTAACCGATCAACTTCAAACTTGGGGTGTGCCTTGACATTGGCGAGGGGACGGTTGGGATTGTTTTTCAGCAATGTGCGTTATCCAATATGGCCGCCGTCAGCCATTTTGGATTATAAGCAGTTGGATCTTAGATTTTCTTGTCTGGACAATAACTTGTGAACGATTTAACCGATCAACTTCAAACTTGGGGTGTGCCTTGACATTGGTGAGAGGACGGTTGGGATTGTTTTTCAGCAATGTGGGTAATCTAATATGGCCGCCGTCAGCCATATTGGATTATAAGCAGTTGGATCTTAGATTTTCTTGTCCGGACAATAACTCGTGAACGATTTAACCGATCAACTTCAAACTTGGGGTGTGCCTTGACATTGGTGAGAGGACGGTTGGGATTGTTTTTCAGCAATGTGCGTTATCCAATATGGCCGCCGTCAGCCATTTTGGATTATAAGCAGTTGGATCTTATCCGGACAATAACTCGTGACGATTTAACCGATCAACTTCAAACTTGGGGTGTGCCTTGACATTGGTGAGAGGACGGTTGGGATTGTTTTTCAGCAATGTGCGTAATCTAATATGGCCGCCGTCAGCCATATTGGATTATAAGCAGTTGGATCTTAGATTTTCTTGTCCGGACAATAACTCGTGAACGATTTAACCGATCAGCTTCAAACTTGGGGTGTGCCTTGACATTGGTGAGAGGACGGTTGGGATTGTTTTTCAGCAATGTGCGTAATCTAATATGGCCGCCATCAGCCATATTGGATTATAAGCAGTTGGATCTTGTCCGGACAATAACTCGAGAATGATTCAACCGATCTACTTCATATGTGGGGAGAGCCTTGACATTGTTGAGAGGAGGATTAGGATTGTTTTTCAAGGACGTGCTTAATCCAATATGGCCACCATCAGCCATACTGGATTTCATTGGATTTTAAGCAGTTTGATCTTGTCCGGACAATAACTGGAGTACGATTCAACTGATCTACTTCAAACTTGGGGTGTGTCTTGACATTGGTGAGAGGACGGTTGGAATTGTTTGTCAGCAATGTGCGTAATCCAATATGGCCGCTGTCAGTCATATTGGATTGTAAGCAGTTGGATCTTGTCCGGACAATAACTCGAACGATTCAACCGATCTACTTCATATCTGGGGAGTGCCTTGACATTGTTGAGAGGAGGATTAGGATCGTTTTTCAAGGATGTGCTTAATCCAATATGGCCACCATCAGCCATACTGGATTTCATTGGATTTTAAGCAGTTTGATCTTGTTCGGACAATAGCTGGAGTACGATTCAACGGATCTACTTCAAACTTGGGGAGTCCCTTGACCTTGGTAAGATTCCGGTTAGGATTGTGTTTTCTTCTCAAAGCTTCACTTTTATTACATCAGTGCCATTTTCCTCCTTTGGAGATCCCCTCTGCAATAGAAATTAACTCCCTTGACTGACCGCTAGGTGGCGTGCTTCCGCGCATGCGTCTTCCTCTTTTTCCTATTGCACGTCTAGGAGATAGACGTGCCTTGGAGAGCTCAACGAGTTTCGCTAAGTTTATATACTGATAGTATTGTTAGTGAAAGTTTTGCGCGTAGTTTAGCTTAGGAGTATTCTATAATGTCTGCTTCTAATGTATCTACCCCCTCTACTGGTCGGCGGTGTACTAAATGCCGTCAATTTGTGAAAAAGAAAGACCCTCACTCTAAATGCATCACTTGCCGTAATCAGCTGTGTGCGCCACGGCAGACTTGTAATGAGTGTATTACATGGGATATGACTACCTGGAGTTTGTATATGGCCTTCAAGCAAGATCTGGCTTTGTCTTCTGCAGAAAAGTTACCACCAGAACAGCGTATTGCTTCTTTGCAAGCTGTCATTGCTGAGATACAACAACTCCAAGATTTACCTAAGGCCGCTCCCGTCGGCACGGTGGACAAGGCGGGACCCGGTACAGTGGTGAAGAGAATTCTTCCACTCCAGTACAGAGAAGGACCCGTCAACACGGACGATGTACATAGTACAGCCTCGTCGCCGAGAATTCAGCCTTCCGGATGGAAAAATCAATCCACACCATCGGGAAGTTTTACGGCCGGGCAGGTGCATCATTCTTCATCCGAGAGTCCGGACCATGGTGAAACTAGGGCCGAACAACGGGCAGATGTCAGCTCCAGTGTCCCGGATTCGACCCCGCCCATTAAGCGGAGAAAGAAACCGAAGAAAAAACATCATTCTCAGAGGAAATCAGTCCACACAATGAGTCCCGTAGATGAGGATGTGGGGTATATTTTGCATGTTGATTCACCCGGAGCCGTGGACCCGGAGTTGACTCAATTAACAGCTTTACCGATGCCCGTAATTGCGGATAAACCTGACAAGCGGGCCGTATCTACGGAGATTTCTCAATCCCGGCAGAGGGAAAAATCGACCGAACCACTGAAACGGAAGCGGACGCCTGATGTTCACCAACTCTGGGACCAGGTCGTATCAGTCAGACTACCGGCGGATTCCAACCATCGACATGGGAATCCCAGAGATACGGACAAGGATAAGAGCCATAAATCCGAATCTCAGCATTCTAAAAAACCGACTGAGCCACGGAAACGGCATGAGACTTCAGATCGGGGCCGGGCTATGGAGCGTTCCAAGCCATTGAAGCGGAAGCAATCTCCTAAGACGGGGCACGATAAAAAATCGGATTCGCCACAAAAGCGGAATCGGATTAAAGAGAATCAGCCCAAGGACAAGGCAGAAGTCAGGCCCTTAATCAAATCTCCGGAACGGAAGAGGAGACGGAAAACTTCCGACCACAGTCGATCTCGCTCTCCCCATCCTAGACGACCACGTAGGCGCACGCGTTCCCGTTCTTCAGGACACCGGCGCTCCAGATCAGGCTCCAGAAACCGAGCCTATGATCCCGTGGAACAGAACAGGGTTCATGATGAATCCCCTACATCGGAAGAGTGTCTTGATGACCGCCGTCGTCGTAGTAGATCACCAGCCTCTTCGACGGACAGTCACAAAAGATCTGCTTCATCTGAGTCTGACACTGGGAAGGGAGATAAACTCACACTTCGATCCAAGATGGCGGCAGTTTATCAATTACTCCCGAATTTACCACTTCCTGATCCCAATAAAGACAAAGAAAAGAAGCGGAAACGTCAGACTTACGCTGCGAACTTAGAGGATATTCCCGTGGATACGGTAGGATCATCTCCGACATCCTTTCCGCCCTCAACGCAGTTTCCTCATCTCTTCAGTTTGTTGGATGAACAACGAACAAGATCTTTCTCACTTCTACCGAAGCATCCGGGTCAATACAAGACATATTCCATGCATCGGGCCATATTACCCGCCAAGTCGGCGCCAGCGGATGCGGAATTGGATCTCATTCTGCCGAATAATAAACCCACACAACTGGATTTTCCTGTTACCCAAGCCCGAGTTGTGGAGGAAAGTTTACTGAACCAACATAGAATTTCTTCATATGCAGATTGCCTCATTTCAGCGTCTACTAAGATGCTCAACGACATCGATCTGCGACGTGGTAAAGATCATTCGGTTCAAATATCATCTAGTGAACTCGAGTTCCTGCAGGGTTTCACAGAGTCTCTGGACCGAGCTAATGCCCATATTATGGAAAATATGGTCTTCTCTTACTCATCCATAATCCATGCTCGAAGATCAACCTACCTGAAGCTGGCGAGAACAGATGTTCCTGAATCAGCGAAGCGTCAGCTCATGCTACAACCGTTGGCATCGGAAACCCTCTTCAACGGAGCGGTCCGCCAGTGCGTACCAGACATGAGAGAGGAGAGATATTCTCGTATGGCTTCATCCGGCAAGCGTGGCTCCAACCGTCAGTATGGCAAGCACAAGGGTTCGCTCGGAAAGCCTACAAAGTGGCAAAAGGGACAGAAGTTCCAGCAATATCATCAGGAAGATTTTCGTCCCTTTAACCAGCAACAGGGTGGAGGACGACCAAAGTTCCTCGGCAAGCAACACCAGTCCTCCAACAAAGGAAGAGGTGGAAAACGTCGGGATTGACTTCGCTCATGGTCCACCAAATCATCCTATCATTTCCCCATTAAACGTTTACAGCATTCCACAATTTCACCAATTCCACCACCCAGTAGTAGGCGGCCGCCTGCAAATTTTCTGGGAGAACTGGGACTTCATCTCACCAGACGCATGGGTAAAACGTACCCTTCGAGACGGCTTCCGTTTGACGTTTCAACATTATCCTCGTCTCATCGCTCATCCCAAGCCATCTCGGATCCCAGTTCGGCCAGAACATTTGCAGACTTTGTTGACGCCGGTGCAAATACTCATCGACAAGGGCGCAGCACGGGAACTTCCTCCGAGCGAGAATTCACCCGGTTTTTACAGTCCCGTTTTTGTCATCCCAAAGAAGGACTCGGGCCAGCTGCGCATGATAATAGACTTGCGTCGACTCAACAGAGACTGTCTAGCCCCACCACCGAAATTCAAGATGGCGACTATCCCGTCACTTCGGTCCCGTCTACTTCCGGGCACATGGATGACATCCATCGATCTGCAGGACGCCTACCTCCATGTCCCCATATTCCCATCTCATCGGCGTTATCTGCGATTCACAGTAGGCAAACGAAGATTCGAATGGCAGGTCCTCCCCTTCGGTATCTCCGTCGCCCCATGGTGCTTCACGAGAATCACAAACCCAGTCGTCACATATCTCCATCTTCGGGGCGTCAATATAGAGGCCTACATAGACGATATTCTACTGTGGGGACCCAATCCGGCGGTCCTCTCTTCCCAGACAAGCTTTGCTCTAGAGGTACTCAGACAACTGGGATTCATACCCCATC
Organism: Hanleya hanleyi; assembly: GCA_036873755.1. Classification (NCBI taxonomy): domain Eukaryota; kingdom Metazoa; phylum Mollusca; class Polyplacophora; order Lepidopleurida; family Hanleyidae; genus Hanleya; species Hanleya hanleyi. Next base: position 75,649 of record JAVTVY010052347.1, read on the forward strand.
CAGACAAGTCGGAGTTGTCTCCAGCGCAACAACGGAAGTACATCGGAGCAATGTTCGATACGGAGAGAGCGATTGCCCTGCCCCCAGAGGATCGGTGGACCAAGATACAGCTACAAATCAACGCCTTTTTATCATCTCCGTTCCGGTTGTTACAGCAGTGGCAGGCTCTTCTAGGCCTTCTAACCTCCGCCCAGGACTTGACACGGCACGGCAGACTGTATCTTCGTCCACTGCAGTTTCATCTTCATCCTTATCTTCGCTCACTCAGCTTCAATCCGCGAATACCTGTTCCACATCATCTTCGACAGTACCTCCATTGGTGGCAGTCCCGCTACAACGTAATGTCAGGAGTATCGCTACATCCATTTCGCCCAGCCCATCACCTCTTCACAGACGCATCGCTGACGGGATGGGGGGCTCATATGGAAGATCTACAGGTATCCGGAAGATGGTCACAGCAGGAATCCAGTCTCCACATCAATATCCTGGAAATGTTGGCCATCCTTCATGCACTACGTCACTGGCGGCATCATCTTCATCTATCATCTGTTCTAGTGGCATGCGACAACAGCACAGTGGTGCATTACATCAACAAACAGGGCGGCACGAAGTCTCACCCTTTGTTCCTGAAGACACTCGAACTATTTCTAGAGACTCAACAGAACCACTGTCACATTCGTGCACGTCACATCCCGGGTCGGCTCAATGTGATAGCAGACAGTTTGTCCAGACCCGATCGGATTTTACAGACGGAATGGCGTCTACATCCCGATGTCTTCAAACAGATCTCGATCATCTGGGAACAGCCGCATCTCGATCTGTTTGCAACAAGACACAACACCCAGCTTCCATTATACGTCAGCCCAGTACTCGATCCGCAGGCCCATGCAATCGATGCCTTGTCAATCAGTTGGGACAATCTGATAGCTTATGCATTCCCGCCACTGGCGCTCATCCAATCAGTGCTTCAGAAGATCCAGGACCATGTTTGCATAATCATTCTGATCGTTCCATGGTGGCCTCATCGACCCTGGTTCGCTCATCTAGTACAACTATTAACAGACACACCTCGGCGGCTGCCAGCGTGGTGGTCACTACTCAGTCAGCATCGTCAAGGAGTATATCACCAGCGCCCCGAGTGGCTCAATCTTCACGCGTGCAGGCTATCAAGCAGTCACTCACAGCGGAAGGCTTTTCAAGCGAGGTTGCAGAGGCTATGGTTGGTGCAAACAGAGAATCAACCACACACCTCTACCAGTCAAAGTGGAAGTATTTCGTGGAGTGGTGCAACAGCTGTAACTACGTTCCCTACTCTGCCACTATTCCAATAGTTGCTGACTTTCTATATCACCTTCAACATGACAGACGGTTCCAGCCATCCACTATTGAAGGATACAGATCAGCACTTAGTAAAGTTCTTCATTTAACGGCAGGGATTGAAATTGGGCAAGACGCCAACATTGCAGCTCTTATTAAATCCTTTGCCTTACAAGCCCGTCGTACTCGTCAACTTTTACCGAAGTGGGACTTGGGTGTAGTCCTTAGTGCCCTGCTCCGACCACCTTTTGAACCATTAGCCGACGCAAGCATCAGAGCAGTATCGTTCAAGGCAGCTTTTCTCATGGCCTTCGCTCTTACTACTAGGATTTCTGAACTCCATGCTTTAGAAAGAGCCTCTCTAAGATGGACTGATGGGTGGACTCGTATATCGTTCAGAACCATACCAGAGTTCATAGCCAAAAATGAGACTACATGCCCGGGACCTTGCATACAACGCCGTTATGAGATCCCGGCACTGACAAATATTTTAGACGAGTCATTAGACCAAGATAGACTTTTGTGTCCTGTTCGTACCATTCGTCACTACATTCTACGAACGGACCCCAATAGAGGTAGTCGACGGCTACTATTCCTCTCTCTACAACCAGGAGCTAAATCGGACATTACCAAGAATACAGTGGCTTCCTGGTTAAAAAGACTTATTCATTGGACTTACACATTGGCTATTGTTACCCCTCCACTGCTGTCTACCGTTTCGTCCCATGAGATTAGAGCCCTCTCTGCGTCATGGCCATTGTGGCGAAACCTTTCCGTTGATGAAATTACCGCCTCGTGTGCCTGGCGTTCAAATTCGACTTTTGCTGATCATTACTTACGTGATCTGTCAGTTCAGGCTGAGGGGGTAGCTGCATTAGGACCATTAGTTGCAGCACAACGTGTAATCCGTTAGCAGCTCAAAGAAAGGGGGGGAGCAGCGGTGTCAAGTTCAAGACTTCCCTTACCTCGGTAAGTCATACAACTATATCCACGTGCAAGAGGAAGGGACTTCACAGTGATGACAGGGCATACCTCGCCTTCTCGTGGCGATGGATAGAGTAGATGACGGGACTGCGGTCGGTTCTTTACCACCAGTTCACCATCTCACCTGTTCCCTGTGAGTTCCCTACATCTTACACTTAAGAAGGGAATTTATCAGGATACTCCCTATGGGCTAGGGCGTGCTTCACACTATGCGAAATGAGATGACCGGCGTCCCAACCGCCTCCGTTGGGAGTCTGGCACTGATGTAATAAAAGTGAAGCTTTGAGAAGAAAACAGGAAACATTTAAAAACAATGTTTGTGTTTTTTATCAAAGCAAACCTTTTATTACATCGGATCTACCCAACCCATCCTCCCCTCACGCTGCGGCCATCAAAGGCACGTCTATAACGTCACTGCAGTAGGGAAAAAGAGGAAGACGCATGCGCGGAAGCACGCCACCTAGCGGTCAGTCAAGGGAGTTAATTTCTATTGCAGAGGGGATCTCCAAAGGAGGAAAATGGCACTGATGTAATAAAAGGTTTGCTTTGATAAAAAACACAAACATTGTTTTTAAATGTTTCCTGTTTCATGAACGAGCATAATCCAATTTGGCTGCCATCTACGAGCGATATTGGATTATGTTGCATTTTAAGCAGTTGCATCTTGTCTGGACAGCAACTCTAGAATAATTCAACTGATCGACTTCAAACTTGCAGTTTGGCTTGACATGGTGAGAGGACAGTTGTCATTGCTTTTTCAGTTACCTGTGTAATCCAAGATGGCCACCATCAGTCATCTTAGATTTTCAGCATTTAGATATTGTCTGGACAATAACTCTAGAACGATTCAACCAATCTACTTCAAACTTGGGGAGTGCATGGACATTGGTGAAAGGACAGTTGGTATTATGTTTTATTGATGTGCATAATCCAATATGGGTGCCATCCGCTGTATCAGATTATGTTAAGCTCATCAGCAATATCTCCATATTCAAATCATACTCTTCATCAATGATATGAGATATCATCGACCAAAAAAAATCGACCATAGAGGGCCATGGCCCCCGCAGCAGCAGCGCCAGTTATGGTGGATGTAATCCACCATAACTGGTGCTGCTAGCGGGGGACATGGACCTCTATGGTCGATTTTTTTCCTATATTAGGCGCAGTAAAAAAAAGATTTCTTAAATTTTCTTAAATAAAAACACTGCATTGACTGTATAACCAGGTAAATCAGTATATAGTAGATGATAAAGCAAAAATATTTGTATGATAGGGATTGGTTCAAAGAACACTTCTGTTGCTTTTTAATAATAAAGCTTTACTTATTTTTCCAAATTCAACAGAAAATATTGCTCTCGTCCAAGAAAACTTTTCTTACGAGCCACGCAACATTAATATTCCTATAAAAGATTTTCTTAGAAAATATTTTTCTATTTTCTTAGGTTTTAACTCCTGCTGAAGAATCAATCCGGCTTTTGCGCTATTCCTAATGCCGGCTTCGGCCGCAAGGTGGCGCTCCGATTGAATAAGTCAGACATTTGTTAGTAAAACCTGTAAAACGTTTTGAAGAAGTTATATAATCAATGTTCTGTATTTTGAAGGGAAATGTTGGTCGGTGTCTACAGAGACTGCTGAGGCGAGAGAAGAAAGGGTAATGCTGTGTTTGATGGAGAAGGGTCTGGCTGTGAACAGAACGTACAGTAACAAGGTCACCCCAAGGTCTCTCTGGTACCATTCCTTCACGGACTACAGCATCACGCCACAATATTATCCCGAGGAGAACGAGCTCCGAATAAATTTCACGCACAAGGATGGAAGTGACTTAGACATTAACAAAGGTACATGGAGGGAGTGAAAAAAAATATATATATCTCAGACTCTTGTATCATGACAAAGGATAACAAGGGATACATGTAGGATAACAAAGGTGACATGTACATGCATCTAGGATAACGGGGTTAACTTTGGTACATGCAGGATTAGAAGGAATACATGTAGGATAACAATGTGACACTACATCTATGATAATGGAGGATAAACTGTTATTCCTATTTTTTACCCCTCAGCCCATAGGGCTGTGGGGTCTTGTCGTTGCCATGTACGTACGTCCGTCCGTCCGTCCGTCAACATTTTCTTGTCCGCTGAATATCTGTAGATCTATGAAGTCGGGCCTGACCAAACTTGGGTGAGAGCTTCCTGAATGTTGTCTGATGAAATGATTAGATTTTCAGATGGCTATGATGATTTCATGATTTTTAATTATTATTTTTTATTTTATTTATTGATGGCTTAGCTTTTACACTGTTATCTATGCCCATCGGGAACCCTTGGTTGCATGTTTCATTGTGACTTTTGAAGGTTCCCTGATACAAGAAAGCCTGGTCCATTCAAGATTCAAGAAAATCATTGGATGGAACCTCCCCCCCCCCCCCACCAATTTCCATATATTCTGGGAGCTTACATGATGCTACACTTGTTCAACCTATGCACCACCCTTGGGAGGATTTCCCCACCTCTGGGGCACTAAAATGTTGAAGTTTGGGACTTTTTCCTATCCACAGCTTGTCAGCCTCATGTGATATGTATGAGATGCAGTGTACATGTACGTTGTTTTTTCACACACACACATGCTGAATCACCTAAAATGTATTTCTTTATAGTAAAATAACTAACAGGTTGGCGACATTATTTATTTCAGAAGTACAAGAGGAAATAACCGGTGGGGGTTTAAATGAAGGACAACATTTTTCTTCAATTTTGTTGTTGAATCATTCTATTCCACATCATATGATTTATCCTAAAACTTTTGCATGAGCCATATTTGTGTCCACACATTTAACTGGTACAACATAATGCTTCAATTTCTGTCACCAAACATCTTACTGTACATGTATGTACCTTGGAAATTATTTAAAATGAGTGATTAGGAGAGCCCATTTTTAGCCTGACTCTGGGCAATTTTGAACCAGTTTGCATACCTGGAGCTTATGTCCCCCCCCCCAAATAATGATAATGGTGGGCTTGTGTCAATCATTGTGATTCTATGCCATTAAGTTGTTATCAAACTTGTGCAATGCATAAATTGCCACTGATAAAGCTGCTCTTTCTTGCATGCTGTAATTCCAGCACACCACTCCTGTGAAAACGAAGTCTATTATATACGGTACAGAAATCACACAAACTGTATCCGCAGGGCTGTATTCAGGGATTTTTGCAGGTTCCGATCCCAAAGTCCCAATTCCTTTTCGTAATTCATTATTGAGGGTCCAATTTTTTTAGTGAATTTCGGCGCAAAGAGCCTGTGATCAATCATAAAACAAAGATTTATTAACATGAAATTCAATACCCTCTATGCAATCGGATCAATATTGAGGCTCCCTGAAGCTTTTTCTTTGAGTACCGGTATTTCCTTTCAAATTGAACAACAACAACAACACTTTCATTTTTTGTTTCATTTGAGTTTTGGGCACCCATACGTTTTCGGGAACTAAATTGGCTCTAGATGCAACCCTGATCCTACTTGACTAAAAAGAAACAGGCTGAGGGGTCCACGCACCTTTTAGGTGCTTGCCTGCAATTCATGTTTATTAATATATTGGAAAAAGCCTCCCAGCCTAGGCCAACGGTGAATGTCACAGTTTATTTATTAAATTTTACCTACATGTATTTTAACATATTGTGAGCAATGTCTACTCAAGTCAAATAAATAGAATTATCTCCGCAGAATGATCAGTTTGGAGAATACCCGAGTTGTCTTCCCTGATTCTTTAAAGTGAAGCAACTGAGTCGGTGATAATAGCTCCTGTGAGAGCTAATGTTTTAGTGTTTTACAAATCGACTTTAAATAAAGTTTCTTATCTTATCTTATCTTAACTGCGCTCTATCATGTCTGATGAAACAGAAAAACATTATTTTACATAATGTAGCCCTCATAAGCTGGAGGAGGGCTCCGCTTCATGAACTTTTCTGCTCAACAGGGACAGCTCCTCTTTTCTGGTGAACACAAGGAGCAAACTTTATGACAGTTAAGTATAGCTAATCATAACTGATCTGTTGTGTCTAAAGTCTAAATTCTAAATGACAGTGTGTACATCACACTCTCCACATTTTCCTTTCCATTTTAATTTATGCTCAAAATGAGCTTCTGTTGCTAAATATCTTGTATCATTCTTTGTTTGCAGATGAACATAAGTATATTTTAAATACCAGCCGTGGAGATGACATCATCCTAAGTATTCAAAAAGTCCTGAATAACCAGCATGTTACCCTAGAACATGTTGTTAATGTCAGACAGGAACCGGAGGCTTTGAACTGCCAACCACCGCCCCCATGCCCAACAACGCCCATTTTTACTCAATTCACAATTGAGGACCCATGGAGCAGCTCTTTCTCAGATCATCACCCTCGTTTGACGGATCCGGAGCCCCCGCCATGTCATCCGCAGCCCCAACCATGTCAGATGGGGACTAAAGCAAGCGGGCATGGTGAGGGTGACAAGTTACCTCCAGACAAACAGTCTGATGAAGTATATGACAACGCAGTTGGGCATCGCAGACTTAAGGAAATGTATGATCCTTCAAAGCCAATTAGCCCATGGTTAGAGAGTATTAAAAGACCTCTGCGAAGGAGTTGTTCATTTGGAACCAGTGTAAAAGGCAGCAGAAAACTGCCCGTGTTTCATAATGACCAGAAGGTGAAATGTCCCGATGCTATTGAAAGAAGAACTTATAACCAACACAAACAGTGGTACAAGTCATTCATGTCCGATATCTCTGGTTATAAAAATATGTATCCCGCCAGTGACAAGGCATCCGTGTTCGAAAGACAGGATTTACCTTCTCCAAAATTTGAACGGCGATTACGGTATGTATAATTAACGACAAGAATGGTTAAGCCACACCTCCCCCTACCATGTTTTTAGTTTTCTTCATATAATCTGTGAGCACCAAAGTTGTCTATGGCCCTGTGATGTATGTTATGTTATACTAGATCGATGCAATAAGACAGTGATTGTGTACTGATACCGATTGCCATAGGTCTATTACAAATGCTTTTGTGGAATAAAGGGAGATAACTGAGTTTCAGACAACTGAATTCAAAGGCTCATTTCTACCCAACTCTTTTCCCCACTGTCAGAGTTTGTAAACTCCTAAACTGTTGGTGTACCACTCTCTGACTGCATTGTGCAGAAAAACGCAGCACGCATCTGTATGTATCGATTTTGATCGATACTGGGAGCATGCATCTGCATACGAATGAGAAGAAAAATGCATCCGGTATCTTACAAAAAAATTAACAAATTTTATACGAAGTTATTACACAAGAACACACGGTACGACTTGTTCAGCTGTGACATGCTGAGGCCATCCATTCCATTTTCTAGCAGACGATGCTGGTTGGTCAAAAGCCATGCGCACAACAGCTGTGCACCGCAATTTCAACCCCAGTACAATCAGAGGGTATATCTGACAGTAGGAGGTACACAACCTCGTGCCATGAGAATGCCCTATGCTGCAAGACATTATTTCGTCCCATCGAATGTAATCAATTATTTTCTTATACAGCAAAAATAATCCCGGTCTTTCCAAGAAGGTGTCATCAGTGCTAGACGATAAAGACGATTACTACTGGTCTAGTGAGGTACATGCAAATTATTTTATATTGTCAGCTATACACAAATATCTCAGCTAAAGTAATCCTGCTAATTAGTCCTGTTATTTAATTGTTTGAATTTCTGCACAGTCAACACAGACATGTACATGTACAAATTGTCTCCAGAACTACATGTAAACACCACTCCGAAATTTGTACTTGGAATGCTGCCAATTCTCCCTCCTTTCAGTCACATACACTAGATATCTCCAGAAGTAACACTGTATTCATGGTATTAGTTGAGAGATTAAGCCCCAAAATGCCTTACTTTAGGATGCAGCGACACACCCATATGCATTGCTCCAACTTCTAAGCCCACCACAAAAATAATACAACCGTACCCAATATAGATTTCTATAAATGTTTTCTTTTCATCCTGGTATTCTTGACAAGACAAAGAAAGAAGGGGGGGGGGGGGAGGGGCAAAGAGTCGACCATTGTCCGATCCTCCACTCAACACTAAGTGGACTTGCATGCTGGCCATTGCTAGTTTCATGCTGGTGTTACACGAGAAATTACTTTCCCCCCCAATCATGTCAGATCAAGGAAATTCATCTATATGCTGGATATATAGTCTGACCTTTCAGTGCCGAATACCAGTATGAAACTTCAGGCAATCGGAAGCAATTGTGGCTTATTCCTTGGGAGCTCATCGATTAAAATTTCATGGTCACGCCTTGATAGAAATTGACAATTTAACACAGTGTGTGAGAAATGAACATCAAGCTCACTGAAGATTATCTTTGATCTTTTGGTTGGCTGTCAACACAATGTTTGGAATGTTCGGCTATCAACATCTTCATGTAAATCAGCTATCAACATGCAAAACAGATCACGGGATACAGGCATTTACTGCCCACTGTACTTGTTTTCTGGGACAAACAGGCCCAGGAGATTCGATTTGACTGAGTTTGCATGGATGCTCCCTCAGGTGACAGCCCATAGTTCCAGCCTTCTCTAATGTGTCCTCATAACCTGTATTCGTGGAAAAGTGGTAAATAGTGAACTCTCTCATGAAACACGGGGTAGACAACGTGAATGTCTGTAAAAGCAAGACCGACTTCGATCTACTTTATCTCTGCTGGACATCCAGTGGCTAACAACAGTTACCAAATCATTGAAGTTCTAACATGCCTAATGTCAGATTCAGATGTACAGAAACCAGCGCCAAAACGAGAACAGTATTGGATCTATCAAAGCTTCAACTGGCATTAACGTAAAACTATAAGCTTCCAGTAAACACACTGTGATGTACATGTACGTGCCCTCTAACATGTCTATATGTGCGGATTATCTCCAAACACCATCATAGCAATACACACCAAATGTGCAACATGCTAGAGGGTCCGGGGGCATTATAGAGCCCATTTCCTGTGATCTGGAGTATTTTTAAAGGTTTCTTTCAGGCTTATATAAATGCATCTTGAGAGACAGAACCCGAGTACAGCATAAATATTGTAGCTTGAGCTTGAAATGGTGATATACTGTACTATTTACATAATTTTCATGCTTCACTGCATGTATATTGCTGCAGCAATTAACATTCAACCAGCCGAGTTGTCAATTTAAAACATGGGTTGCAGAAAGATCCTTCTACCTTACCCCCCCCCCGCGCCTATGGTCCAGAACACCCCCTCCAGAACCTCTCACCACACATCCCCCCATGTTCATACACAGATGATAATACAGTGTAAATGTAATGTTACAGTAATTCCCCTAATAATTCAATCACAGGAAGTGAAATTTTCTACTATAAAATTTGGTGGCAATCAAATTTATTAGAACAAAAAGTTGACAAAATTGCTCAAAATCTTGCATAAAATCCATTATTCCTTCATTATTCCAATGATTTCTGAGAGTGATCACTTTGATTACAACATTTGATTGAATTTTGTCCCCAAAATTGGGGGTTGTTTGAATTTTCGATAGGGGGTATGAATTATTAGACGGATAACTGTAATGGATATACAGTCTTACAATGATTTATGTGATGACAAAGTAAACATCCTGGACCAGTATCAATTTGTTTCATTGCAGATTTGCTTCTCGTTGCAAAAATTACTGGAGAACCGGCATCCTGACCCAGACACGCTGAAGTTGAACTGGAGACAAAAGGCCCGACTGACATTCAATCTGTTATCCTCGCCAGGTCCCATGCTTGGGGGAGGATGGCAAGATTTGGCAGATAGGCTATGTAAGTTTGAAAATGTATCAAATAGACCACTTGCCCAATATACATGTATGCCGACTGCATTTAACGCATGCATGTTGAGCCACTGGGTGGAAAATGATGCTTCTTTAGCTTGGATTTGTAGGCGTCCGGCGTCATGTCGGCGTAAGAACAAAACAACAATACATAGTGTAAGTTTTATGGTAGAACATATATGTGGAGTGTATGGTATTGAAAATGTGTACCGGTATGATTCTCAACACGTACAGTAATATGGCAAGGCCCTTCTACTTGTGACGCTGCCCTCCAAGGCAATGTCACAAAGCTGACACGTCATGAAACGAAGACTAAATGAATTTTAGAATGACACTTTTTTGGTAAAACACAAATACTCACATGGCAGTGTGACTAACATGTAGGGTAAGCATTAGGACTCCGACGCGCACTGAACTCTTGGAAATCCCCCCGCCCCAAGTTGAAATCCTCCCTATATTAAGATGGGCACAGCCCAAGTCAGAATCATCAGTGATTTTCATCAAAAATCACGAGAAATTTTCATCAAAAGTAGGTCAGCTCAGAACTTGCTGGTAACAGTCTCCTAATGCACCTTCATTCAAGGTTCAAGGTTCTAATGTCAACGGTTCTCCTTATTTTGCCGATGAACGGATTCGGATGGACTAACTCACTCACTGACTACCGGACAATTTGCAGATTGGGGTTCAGGAGCTATTCCAATATTCAGTCCATCATCCTAAAAATAATGGGATATAATGGTTTAGTTTTTGTTAGCCGTATTATTTCTCTGTGGCCGTATATGATCTGATTTTCTCTTTCTCCCTTTGGTCATGTTGTAGGTTTGACCTCAATGGAGATTTCAATGCTAGAAGATTTCAGCATGGTGATTCAAAGCACGCCCATGGATGTCCTGCTCAATCACTGGCAGTTTGTCTGTAACAAACAAGTCAGGATGAAGTTAAAGGACCCCTCGTTTGAGTGTGACAAAACTCTTCCGCCCTGTACACAAGAACAGCTGGTCAGATTTCTCAACGATATGAACCGACAGGACGTCATTGAGATCTGTGGTTTTAAAAAACTCTGATTATGATTTCCAGTGAATCATGGCATATTGTGATATGTTGTTTCAAATTTGCAGCAACTTTTAGGCAAGCCTGTTAAATAATTAATAATAATTAATTGGAAATACATGAGGGGTGTGTGGATATTCAATAGTGGCTCTTTGGAATCGGGAAGTGAATTTACATCTGACATGCACTAAAGCAGCAAAGTACCACTGAACTTTGTCTTATGGTGATAGCAACAGCACTTGCAGGTAGTTACCATAAACTTGAAGTCCTGATTGAAAACCCTTCCTGAAAGCCTGCTGGGTTTGAGAACAGATATATTACTGCACCACTGCCAAGCCTCAAGATCTGATTTTATCTCTGCTTTCCAGTCTCTTAACTACGGCACGTATGTAACTAGGAGCTATGAACACATCACAAGAATTATTAATATACTTATTATCAACCATGTCAACACAAGATTATCAACTCGATTTTATTCAGTTGTCTACAAAAAGGACATTTCGGCAAATAGATTTTCCACGATATGCCTTAAAATGAAAAGTAAGTGGCAAGAATTTCTGCTCGTGGTTGGTTACCCTGCGTGTCTACATAAGAAATATCAAGGTTGTGGTTTACTACAGTGCTATCTATTTATTACACATACAATTTCAAAACTTTCCAAAATCTGACATGCACTAAAGCAGCAAAGTATTTACAAACTAACATATTTATTATGAAAATATTATTTATTCCATGGTTCGTATTCTAGGTTGATAATCTTGAATTGCCTTGAAAATGATAGTTTAAAATTTATTATCATAAAAAGCCTTGAAAAAACCCCAGAAAATTGTGCCACCTACCTTGAAAATGGAAATTCTTTGTCTGGTGTCATCAGTTGAGTCGGGTACACAAAGTTGTACCCTCCTCTGTCATTCATTGGCAAAATTAAGCATCAATATGGGAGCAAGCTCCCAGTGTGGTGGGGAGAACAGCTGCATATTACACGACGAGGACTAACCAAGTTTTCAATGAAGGTTATATACCGTGAAAACAGGAATATATAATTACATTGAAAGGACCTGGATAAATGAAACCACCAAGGTATCCCTCCAGGTATGAAAGCATACTGAAATGGAGTAAGAAACGGTGCAAAGAAACTACTACTCATTCAGTACAAAAGCTGTTGATATTTCACTTGCAGGGTTTACCGCATACTCAACTCTCCCTCCAGCACTGAAGAGCGGTATGCAGGTGAGAAGAGCAGGAACTATCAAACATGACGTCATAGTTCTTCTAGGTAAAACAAGTGCATGTGCGAAGTATATATAGACTTTAAACACAGTCTTTTTGTAGAGTGATTCGGTGGCCGAATGGTTGGAGGTTCGGCTATTCTCACAATAAAGGTCGTGAGTTCGAAACTACTCAGGGACAGACTGAAAACGCAGCCTGTTAGCTGGAAATGGAGTGCTATCATACATGTACCTCACAGAACCCCATTGTTCAGTTACAGCTGTAACAAGAATATGTGATCAGATCTGATGAAGTCTGTGTCATGGATTATGCAAATAGAAATGATCAATGATACAGCATTTTCAAATGTATTAAATATCATAACAATGTAGTTGTTCCATGGTGAAGTGTTAAGTCCTTCATACTGAACTTTGGCAAGAGTGGTAGTCTTTCACGCTCTTCTGCTGAGATAATATGCCATACAAGTATACTGTGGTGAACCATTTTGGAGTCTAGGAAAGCAAGACTAACATTGATGATAAAATTCACAGTAACAGCAATAGCGAGTAAGTGATAGTGTGCAAAGTCAGCTGCCAGATTAATGATTAACCCTCGAAATCTAGCTGCTCACAGAGAACAGTGGATCCTAAAATTTCATTTGTCTCTATGCCTTAATTGGTAGATAAGGATGAATAGTGTTCACCAGTAAAGATATTCACTCATATAGAAGCATATGAACCTGGTTCACATTATTTCTATTTAACTTTGCCACAGGAGTGCGGCTGCCGCCAGCCTCCAGCAATGCAATCTCCAGATATTTACATTCCTATCTCTGCCAGGAAGCAAAGTCCTGATGTACCATTTTATAAAACGGAGCTGGAGATGTGAAAAATTGCATTGGTTTAGACCGGTTCAAAGCAAATGTAGGCCTGCACTGTATCCAACAAAATATTTTAGAAAAAAAAAGTGCATCATGAAATATCTTAAAGGAGTACTTAACTTATTTTATACAGGTTTCTATTACAAAGGTTAGACTCTTAAAGAAATATATCCAACTATTTTACTTTCATAGAAGGCGATAACCTATTATATTTATTACAATTTATGAAGTCATGTTTCCACTTTGAGGTCGACGTGGGCGCCGCCATTTTGCCTGTGGGATGACGTGACTGATGACGTCAGAATTCAGGACAACGTGACGGCTAACGCTTGATCCAGGGACGTTCCAACTACGGCATTTGAATTACTCTGGGTTCGAGTTTTAATTCCAAGAATAAACTGGCGCGGCAAATCCCACATGGGGATTCCTAAAAGGAAATTGGTTTAGGTTATCTTCGCCAACTGAGAAATTTCTATCCCAAAATTTTTCAACTGAGATTTGCCCGATTCAATTTGGACAAAATTTGAAACTAAGCGGTAAACTAAAAGAGTGTCCTCTGCAATTTTCCAGTGATTTCAGTTGAACGACGATGCTTCTATAAGTTCATAAACATTTTCATGATTACACTTGAACTACTAAAATCAACTAGAACGTCATTGAATTAATTGGGTTCCTTCTCCTGCGAATTATCGGCATGATCAGCACGATCAACCTTAAATCTCCATGACGTTGTGACGTATTTAGATGAGTATAAACTCACTTCCGCTCATCTAAAAACGTCACGCAGTGGTGCAATGGCGGCGCCCAGTGCACGCCGTTGCGAGCGACAAATAGTCAATATTTCCTTTATTTCGCATTCTGTCAACATAAGTTTTATACAATAAGGTTTGGAATACGATTGCTGATAAATATAGTCACACTCAAAAATAAGGTAAGTACTCCTTTAAGGTTTGATTGGTCTATTCAAACTTTCATATACAGTAATTCATTGGTTTCTGAACTACTGGAAGAACATCCAGTCAACATGGTCAATGATAGCATTCCTGAAGAAGTCATTGTTGATTAAAGAGGTCAGATGTTGATTAAAGAGGTCAGATGTTGATTGAAGAGGTCAGATGTTGATTGAAGAGGTCAGATGTTGATTGAAGAGGTCAGATGTTAATTGAAGAGGTCAGATGTTGGTTGAAGATGTTAAATGTATATTTTTGAAATAGCAGGAACGCAACTTGGCTGGGTGGTGCTTAGTCTGTTCGTCACGATAGAGCTAAAATATTGTTGAAAGCGACGTTAAATTCTATTCACTCACTCCTTGAAGCCGTCAGATGTTGATTGAAGAGGTCGGATGTTGATTGCAGTTCAGCATTCAAGTTAACATTTCCAGGACAACTGCAGCAAACTGGTGCATGTCATTTTTCATTCACCTTGTTGTTTTTTTTAAATACCAAAGAAATGTCCCATATAAGTCGATAGATTCCTATTTTATTGACCAACAAAACCTCAATCATATGTCAGTCAAAATTGTTGCTGATATTAACATGCTTACAAAGCTGGTTTAGCATGAATTTACACAGGCTCGACTTGCTTCCCATGAACCTGGTATATCTGTACACTTCTCTACTCAATCTGATCCGGAGGCTGAACTGGCAGGGCTGATCAGTAAACGGGATAATTTGGAACTGAGGGCGCTCTCGTGTCCTGGAACATGTAGGCTTTAAATCCTACTGCTCACTCCATCTGAGCAAGGAACTGAATGCATTTGCTGGCACCCTGTTGGGCTTCCGGAGATTGACCTGGAGTGGTGCTGTACACATAAAAAGAATTAAGGGCCTCTGCTTTTCAGGCAGCTTGTCGTAAGAAGTGACTACCTGGGGCACCCATGGGGTTTCCGGGTGTGAAAAAAATAGGACCCAAATGTCATGATATGACTGAAATATTGTTGAAAGCGATGTTAAAACATTTTCATTAACTCACTCATTTGCGGACTAATGGATGCTATTCCAGCTATCATGACTGTGTGAGCTGAAAGAGTGGTGCTACATGTAGAATATGATGCTAGAAAAATATCGGTAAGATATATTTATATAGAGATGGCTAAGAGCATCAATGATATATTTTTGTCCGGATGATTCTGAAGATGTTTGTATAGGAACTTGAAGCCATACTTTTATTTTTGATTATGATGACAACTGCATGTGATATATGGAAACCACAAGTTTTATAATCCAGATCCATATTTCATGATACTACATTTAATGTTTGAAATTGTTTATTTTTATATATTATAGTTATTTACAAACGTATAAATAGTTCCAGGATAATAGGAACTGTGGGCACACTCGTGTCCTGTCTTATGTAGACACTGTCATGATATGACTGAAAAATTATTGATAACAATATAAATCCTACTCACTCTAGTTTGGATGTCACATTATTTTGTGATAAATTGACTTGTGTAAATTCCATTTATACAAATATAATCGGGGGTTATCGACTAGTACTCATTTAATAAAATATGATTAAGCATTGAAACAGCTCCACATATGAAATAGAATTCCAATATATGTATGGAGAACTTGCCGTATTGAAGGCTAACAAACTGAAGGCTGGCAAACATGCCCGGAATTATGGCAGACCCGTCATGTAAGACAACTTCAATGGGCAACACTTTGCGTGCAATATACTTGGCCCTTTTCACTCCTTGGTTGAATGGTTTCCCCACATGTAGTCACCTTAGTAGCTGTAGTAGCTCTTAAAATGTTTCCGACACAGAAACTGGCGGTGAAGGGTTTCATCTCAATCAAAATATGTCTAGTTATTGTGGTAAATCACCACAAGTAACTAATGTTTGTCGTCCTGACAACCCAGTGAGATACTATTCAAATCGAAAGAACTGACAATCAAATAAGTTGAATATGAAAATCAAGGTTTACAAACCTTTATCAAGTTTATAAATTGAACAGTGAAGTTGATTATCTGATCACTTGACAGTAGAAAACCTGGGGTTTTCGATTCAATATCTCATGTTTTTTTTATTATTGGACATTTGACCTTCTATGTATTGTAAAGTTACGACATTTTTGCTTTGGGTACACTTGGACATTCACACCCAAATCAAAATTGCAAAACTGACAGTCTGGTGGACAGTCTCTGAGCACACATGCTTACATGCATCCAAGCCATGTTCGGTTGACTTCCATCTTTTGTACTTCGCAAAAAGCTGACAAAAAACAAGGATCTTAGACATTCTTGACAAATGAGCCTACCCCTTTTACAAATGTCAGAGTTTCATTTTACATTCTAAGTTTAATTAGAAAATGGCACATTTTATGTAAATTTATAATATGTACAGTGAAACCTGAGAACTCCGACCACTGGAAACACCGGAACCTTGTCAACACCGACCAAACTCTCCGGTCCACTTTTTCTCCAATGTTAATTGCCTATACCAAGACCCTGAATACACCGGAACCTGTCCCCTTCGGAACCGACCGTGTTTTTAAATGCAAACCTATCTAAACAACGTTAATTGGCCCTGAAAACACCGACGCTGCATGCTATCCGACAGACTGACAACTCACGCACCAGGAGGTCGGTCGGCCGTCGACTCGGCTATAATCCGCTTAGAACATTCAGCACGCCCAAACATGTAGCAGTCAATTACACGAGGTGTTTGTCTTTGTCTTTCTTCCGTTAACTCACTATAGTATAATAAATACTGGTCCTAGGGGGCCACACCTGCAATAACACTGGTGAAAACCCAGACTCCCTCGTGGCCGGTTATTCCCCATCAAACATATTTAAAGTGAACGTAAAGGCTGTGACAACATACACGCGATGTTGAAGAACTATATTAAAAGTATCAGTTGGCAGCAACAAATATTTTTTGTGATTTTTTCTCTTCCGAAAAAATAATTCCAAACACCGGAATAATTGACTGGTGCAACAATCGACTGGAGTCCGCCATCTTCGTCTATTTAGTAGCCTTGCGCCAATGAAAACGCTTCCTTGTAGCACGTGATATTTTCCTGTGACGTAGTATCACTTTGTTGTGGCTTTACTGTAACACGAATTGTAATGGCGGAGGTGGGGGGCTCGGTTGTTTCAAGCGTGTTTTGACTGTGTTGCGTGTCTCCAGCAAGTGTTTACCGAGCTGAAACTTGTCAGGGCGCAGTGATGGCAAGCAAAATACATCCGTCTCGGGTTCTCCTCTGCTACCGCTACAGTCGGATAAGTTATCATTACACAGATTCCCGTTAGGGAAGCCGGGACTCAAACAGTGGCTGCACAACATCGGCAGACTAGACTGTACTCCAACCGAGAAATCTGTGCTGTTTTCGGTCTATTTTAAAGCCGAATGTTTCCAACCTGACCTCTACGGAAGGCTGATGTTGACGCCCAGCAGGAGAGCCAGGAGGCGAAGGAAATTAAACTTTAAAGAAGATGCAATCCCAACAGAATTGTCGCATCGTAGATCAAAGACACCGAGATCAACAACATCGATTCAGAAACGTCAGAGTGTGGAAGTTCTAAACTTTTAAGTGAGGTAAAAATAATTTTATTACCGTTTGGCGGGACAGAGACACTGCGAGATAGGCATATTATACGAAGTGTCGAAATCTGGGTCTTCGATAACATGTTTACATGCTTACTGCGCTTTCTAACTCCACAAAGTGGAGAGCTCCCAAGGTGATACGACGTCACTGCTCTGAGGTGAGATAGCCAACATGGCTGCTGCCGGGGAACAATAAAACAACAGAGATAATTTCGTTCCTACTCGGTGCAAAAAAATCCCCAAAAATATTTGTTGCTGCTGTTTGATACTTTCATTGTAGTTCTTTCCCACAGAGTGCATGTTGCCTCAGCCTTTACGTTCACTTTAACTGTGACGAGACTGGTTGGTTTTTCCGTGCAATGCCGGACAAGACACTCTGAAGAAGTACGAGTTATTACATGTATTCAAATATTTAAGTTCATTATATTATTATATTGGCGTATTTATATATTTCGCATTGTGCTGATTTGAGTGCTATAGACCCGACACCTTACGTGACCTACATTGTACCGCAGTTGCGTCATCTTATACACTTTCCTTCATAACATCTTGTATATATTTTCATCATAAATGTGCATTGTAAATATAAACGATCAACATCATTTATAGTATTGCATATAATTTATTTATTTTGTGTGTCGAATAACAAGTATTGTAGCACAGTCCTCATATTAGCCTACTTCCTTCCTTCAGCGTTGTTGTTGTTGTTGTCGTCTCTCAGCCAGACGCCAAAATCATCAACCCTGAGAAAACCGACACACTGTCAAAACCGACATATTTCTTCGGTCCCGTGCAAGGTCGGTGTATCCAGGTTTCACTGTACATCTTAATATTCCTTTCTCAGGACTTATGCAAAAGTTGGCTGTTTAATAGTCTTTCATGTACAAAATATTTTATATTAATTTTGCATTGCCATTGTATGAGATTCTTAGCGTTAGAACTTACATTTATTAGAAATCTTAATACTGATTATTCATACTGTCATAGTTAAATTTTCTTGACAGGTTGAGCAGCAGATTTCATTTTCACTTGATGTGAACAATGTTACAGAATGCATTTATGTGCTAAAGTTTGTTCATATAACCCAGACCAGATGTTATCAAGTTTGTGCAGGCTTAAACAACCCCATAGAGAACCTTCACCGACATGATTAAGATTTCTTTACCATACCAGGCCTGCTGTATATTCAATCCTGGAATGGCCCCAGACATATAACGGACATGTATCATATCTCAAACATTGTATATACCATTAGCAGGTGTTTTTTCAATAAATCTTACATTTTTCTATTTCTCTTTGTGTGGAATTAATAATTGCAGTGCAGGTGAAAGGCTGAGGACCGCATGCAGCACTTGTCAGGCCTTGCTTTCAATGCGTATCCAATTATCCTAAAGATACATCCGATTTAAATACCTGTCAAAAAATAATGGTCTCAAATGGTTTTCGCTGTATCCCAACCATGCCAACTGCATGAATGATACAACCTGTTTTACTAGAAGACAAATGAACACACTGAGCATATAATTAAATAAACTTATATGTGTATAATTTATTCATTCTTTCAAAATTATTTTTTCTAATTTGGATAACCATCAACAGACTTTACAGGAATCCAAATAGACACCCCTAAAAATGGATGAAAAGCAAGGCCTGCTTGTCCCTGAGAAAAAGGAAAAATGTCAACCAGGCTTCAGTTGGAAATTCAAATAGTATCACAATTCTTCAATTTCCTCCAGGTTTGCATGGAGTCCTTGCCTACACACAAACAAAATTATATCTCTGATTCAGTGTATATGAATGAGTATCTTACTTTTATAGGTTGAAACAACTGCTACAATGTACAGTGTGTGTTGCTTCCTAATTTTTAGATGGCACTGGAGTCTGAAGTAAAAATCCAGCATTCCAGGAATTGTAGTACAATAAGCATTTCTTGAACCAATGTTTCCACTCGAACATCATGTCAAAAGTACTGTTCCAGCAGCCATGTCCACTTGCCTTATTGTTGAGATGATAAAGCCATTTGGAAGAAATACTTTTCGTTTACCGATCATCTGGATACAGAGCCGTGCAAATGGATTGTTTTCTTTAAGCAATTATGAAAATGCAGGCAACACTGAGCAGAACACATTAGATATGCCAACATGGACGAGTCTGTCGGCAGTGTTCCCAAAATTCGACAAAATGGTCCAGGGTGATATACTGTGGTATTTATGTAGCCTGATGATCTCTGAACCGAACCTGAGGGACAAATGTTCAATCCACAAGTCATCTGATTCCATAACAGACAGTAGCTGGTTTCATGCGCCTCTTCACTCATGCACAGCCTTTACTCCACATTCGTCGTGATCATTTCCAAGTATTTTTTCGTCCTATTTCTTAAATGTCCAGTAACTACAAATAGAGTTAACAAACAAATAAGTGCAATATTTAGACCTAAACCCTGATGACGTTTTATACCCTCTTCAATCACGTGATGAATTGCCATTAATTTAATTATCAAGACACAGTGCAGGAGGCCACAAGGTGTGAAGTCCTGTATGTAACCAAACACCAAATTAAAGCTTACAGGATGTGTTCCTCCTGCTTTGCTAGTCCAGGGATTTCGCGTTGGCAATTGATATCGTGTTACATGAGAGAGGTGGCAGGGTAATTAAATAGCATTATTGCGATCACCACCTGCCGTCTGTAATGGACGTACATTGCATCACGGGATCAGGCTCATTACAATGAAGTCTAATAATTTCATCATTCGCAACACACTTTTGAAGAGAATTCTGAAAAACGGTCTGCCTGGATTCACCTCTGATTATTTAAAACTGTTCACAAATGCCTTGCAAGAGAAGTGGTTTTCTATGGTTTTGATTCGAGATAAAAGGTGGTTTAAAAGTTTAATTAGAAACCATACCATATGTTGTAAAGGACGTAATATATTTAATTTCTCGTCTGATAAATTTATCTTTTCTCAGAAAATATGGCATATCGGACATGTAAGATGAAGTGACGTGATTTAACGGGATCCGATAGTGGGGAATGGTCGAGAGGTCGGCCATTGTTCCATTTCCTAACCTGTCAAGTGATGTTGAAAAGCAGTATCTCATCTTACATGAACTATATCCCAAATATATTCAAACAGTAAAATCACTTCGAATAAAGGGTGACAATACTAGCCTTGTGATAGTGAATGTCATTTGTTGAATACTGGTTGTATAGGTACTAATTAGATGGGGGAAGTAAAACATGGAGGTAAAACAGGTTGTTTTTCCTTGATAAACTGTTGATTTATTCCTCGTAACACTTCAAAATCTTAAGCGACTTAGCTTGTATATTGTTACTTGCCGTAACAGTGCTTTTCCAGTGAAAGTGTGTATAGTCTAATTTTTAATAGAAAATAAAACCGGTCTCTGTTATATTGCAAAATTAAATAGACAACAATTTCTTTTCTTTTTTTCAATACAATTCGATGTGGATATATATGTCCATGGTCACCTCTGGCAGATGTTTCTTGGGTCGATAAAATATATTCTTGAAATTATCAGGCAAATACGACTTTTTTACCTCCATTTTAGAGAGGTAGTTCTCTCTAACCCGTTTACTGCAACTTACAAGCTGAGGCAAGATTTTCTCCAGGTGTTCAATGGTCACTTGAGTGGATTCTTCATCCTATGAGAGATTGAAAAAAATTGGTGGAAAAATTCATATAATATACATTAGGTAAAGCAGTTACATAAAACAAGTTGTCATTTAATATAGGCTGGGTTCATACAAAGTTGTAAAAGCCTGTGGATAAACAATGAATGGTGTTCATATATATACTAATGCCATTTAGAAAGTAGGTAAATATATCTAATTGTTTTCAGGATGACACTTTCTTAGTAAAGCACAAATACTAGTGCTGGATGGGTCAGTCCCGTCAGAGATTTACCCATGCCCAAAGAGTTCGGCACCAAATCGCCAGCAGTAAATGCAAGCGGTCTAGACCACTTCGACCACCTCAGCTTCCACAAAAGAAGGAGTTCAGAGAACGTACATTTACCACCTCTCTGATAGACATATAATGGCACAGCTCCTAAAGCTGATATTATATATATACCAATGCCATTTAGAAAGTAAATCCAGCACTAGTATTTGTGCTTCACTAAGAAAGCGTTAATCCTAAAAATAATTGGATATAAATGGTGTTCATCCCAGATTTCCAGGTACACACCAGTGAAAGACCATGGCAATGAATTTTATATTGTAAACCCAGTCTTATATATATCATACAAATTCTAACAAATCAAATGATTAAGAAAGCACTTGAATAACTCATCAATCTAGTATAAGGAACAGGGAAACTCAATGAACCCAAGAACTACGAGAGAAAATAAACAAGCGTTTTGAGAACCCCAACATCTCGCCTTGCGGGGTCATCCACCGAAGGTGCAGCAGTATTGAAAGCATACATGTAGAGCAAACAATAACGTCTGGAATAGGTGATGTGGTACAGACAATAATGTCTGGAATAGATTATCTGGTACAGACAATAACATCAGTCCATGTAGGATTACTGGCATATAAGTTAATCCCATGTAGGATGGATAGGTCAGTGCCGTCGGATTACTGGTGCATACATGTAGGGCAGTCCAGTGTGAGATTACTGCTGGATAGTCAGTCCCATGTGAGATTACTGCTGGATAGGCCAGTCCTGCGTAGGATTACTGCTGGGTGGACCAGTCCCGTGTGTTATTACTGATGGATAGACCAGTCCCAAGTGGGATTACTGCTGGATAGGCCAGTCCTGTCTTGGATTACTGCTGGATAGATGAGTCTTGTATGGGATTAATGCTGGATAGGACAGTCCCGTGTGGGATTACTGCTGCATAGGCAGTCCAGTGTGGGATTACTGCTGCATACGGCAATCCTGTGTGGAATTACGGCTGGGGAGGCCAGTCCCATGTGGGATTACTGCTGGATAGGCTAAACCTGTGTGGGATTACAGCGGGATAGGTCAGTCCCATGTAGAATTATGGCTGGATAGGTCAGTGCCATGTGGGATTACTGCTGCATATTGCAGTCCAGTGTCATATTACTTCTGGATAGGTCAGTCCCATGTGAGATTACTGCTGCATAGGCCAGTCCCGTGTGGAATTACTGCTGGATAGGCCAGTCCCATGTGGGATTACTGCTGGATAGGCCAGTCCGGCCTGGGATTACTGCTGGATAGGTCAGTCCCGTGTGGCATTACTGCTGGATAGGCCAGTGCCATTTGGGATTACTGCTGGATAGGTCAGTCCTGTGTGAGATTACTGCTGGATAGCCCAGTCCCAAATGGGATTACTGCTGGGTAGACCAGTTCGGTCTGGGATTACTGCTGGATAGTTAGTTCCGTATGGGATTACTGCTGAATAGGTCCAGTCCTCGCCATGAGCAAAATGGTGGGAGAGTGCCAGATCGCTCTCCTTAATCTGGATGGGCGAGTGATCGCTCATCTAGAAATCGCTCTACTGGGATGTTTGGGGCGAGTAATTGCTCACCTAAGGCGAGCAGTGTTATTTTAGCAGACATTTTGGTATTCCTTTGAATCTTGCAATAAATAAGACAATACATAAAATACTCCACACGAGTGTTTGATTTATATTTGATCCAAGTCATAATTAATTAGTTCGTCTTCAAAACTTGCACACAACTGGCACCATACATAGTTGACATACTGCCGACTGTCTGCCTCCACTGTTCTGTAACCGATATGTAACTGAACCGCCGTGCCCCAGCTTTTGAAAGTTTTCAGTTCTACCCGGTTTCCTTTTAGTTGTTTTGTACTGCCGGTATGACTCTGTTCTGCCATGGTAATGCCAACAATGATGTGGAAAACTTCAATGAAACGCAAGAAGGTATACAACAGACGCAAGTCAAAGAAAACCGCCAACTGACAGCAAAACTGGTGATCTTCAAATTAATCCTCATCTATCCCACAGTGCATCGCTGGGCATACGGTTGTGTATGTCGCGCGGTGAACCATGGGATAGATCAAGAAATAAATTGGAGATCACCAGTCTTGCCAACTGACGACTGTTACCAGGTTACGAGCCCGTGACGTCGCGTTATTCTACTGCGCATGACAGTTGTCTTACTTCCGCTTCCTTTGCAAATCGAAACCGCAACCACGAAAACCAGTGAATGAAAGGTGACGAAAATACTGCCGATATAGACTGAAGAAATAAATATTTTTCTCTCGGATTTGGCGGAGCGACGAATCGCTCGTCTTGCGACCTCTGGGCGTGTGTGGAGGAGAAGGGGAGCGATCGCTCGCCTTTCATGGCGAGGACTGAGGTCAGTCCCGTGTGACATTACTGCTGGATAGGCCAATGCCATTTGGGAATACAGCTGGATAGGTCAGTCCCGTGTGGGATTACTGCTGGAGAACTGTGACCCAGGAATGTCCACCAAGTATTATAATCATCCCACAAAAGGTTCAACAAACTTTCCATGTACAGACCTACATGTAAATTTTTGCCCAACAAAAACCTTATCAATGGAAAGGTACAAAGTCTAAACTGCAATAATTAGGACAAAAATTCATATTTAATGTCATATTTCTTAAATAGCACATGCACATCGTCAAATCACATTGAACTTGGGTAGCAAGTGTCAAACTCATCCAATGAAAGCTGACAGCTTCAGAAAACTTTCCATGTACAGGTGTACATGTATATACATTATTATTGGCAGATTACTTAGACAAAACCCTCAAAATTTGAACAAAAAGATATCATCGTTTAATCACGCCTTCACGGCGTTTTCTGACATATTTTGGTCTCATATTTTGAATGTCTCAGCATAACGAAGATAGCCACGCCCACCTACACGCGCATGCGTTGGACCACCAGACGCATGCGCCACGGCTTGTTTTCAAAAGACACCGCCATCTCCGGCAAAGTCCGTGCAAGGGAAATTTACATCACTGGCAGTTGAATGGCGGTCAGCTGAATATTCAAATCCCCGAGAATCTTGAACAATTGATGATAACTTAAGAACGAGGGAATACCGAGAGTTCTAACTTGGAGGGAAGTGACAAAAGACTACAAGGAGAATAACGAGGTACATTTTATTATCGCCAGCTACTGTGATCTTGTATGTGCAGCCGTTAAATCTTCTGAAACACAGCCGTTTCGGAGGTCAAAAGTCGTGGTATGAAATGTAAAGCGAAGGAACTACAGCTGTGTAGGAAAGAACAGCCACGCCCACCTACACAGCAAAGGTTCTATAGCTAGCTCATTCCTGCAGCGCAAGTGCACGTAAATAGCATCAACTCATGTCACTATCTTCCTATCACGCTCAAATTTTGAAAATGGCCTAAGTGCGCGGAACACAGCAGTGCGCATGCACCGCTAATAACACGAACACTTTACGATATGTCGTAAAGAAGAAAGCGTCATCAGCTGCTGGGGTAACCGAGATGGAACTTGACCACGTGCGTTAGGCCCCGCCCACTAGCTGATGACGCTTTCTTCTTTACGACATGTCGTATAGTGTTCGTGTTATTAGCGGTGCATGCGCACTGCAGTGTTCCGTGCACTTAGGCCATTTTCAAAATTTGAGCGTGATAAGAAGATAGTGACATGAGTTGGTGCTATTTACGTGCACTTGCGCTGCAGGAATGAGCCAGATACTTTGTGTCGGGGGAGAGAAGTATATTTGACATGTTTACAGCCCGTTAAATGCCATAGTCAATTGTACATTTTGTCATGTTTGGCCACGAAGAAAACGACGCTACTGATGTTTGTCCAAGTAAAGATGTGCAACTCATTGGTGGCTACATACACTGAGTTGCATATATGTGGCTACGAATATTGGACCGTACATAGTCTTAAGCACGAGGACGAATTTTAATTTTTATAATGTGCCGAACGGAGATTGGGCGTCAAACAGTCTGGAGACATATCTGGCTTCAGCTTTAGGTCAGCATTCTTTTGTTTGTCACTTTAGCCGACCCATGTTAGCATTGAAATATCAATTAACTACCTTGGTATTGATAATACATACAGGGAGCCAACGAGGACGGCACCCCCAATCAGCATTCCTCACCAAAGCACGATTGTGCCAATATTCCACAGTTCAAGGGACTGTCACCACTAATCATCGTCAACCAAGCTCGTCAGACAACAAACAAAACATGTACCATACCATTTTTATCCGACCGCATCGATGGAAAAGGAAATCAGGAGAAACTCGACAGCATACTGACCAAACACGCTCCTTTGGCCTCATCTACCGGAAGACGAATGACGTATGCGCTGTTGTAGCGCGACCAACAACACGTGACCAGCTTATGATCCGGTTAACCCTTTCGTGTGCCTTACCCGTTATTTGGCAATATGCATGTATTGCACTGTAACTGTAAACAAAGAAACTTCTTGAACAAGAATCTGTGAACAATAGGATCAGAGAACAAGGAACTGTAACCAATAAAATGTGCTCAGAGAACAAGAAACTGTAAACAGTCCAGTAGGTCCAGAGAACAAGGAACTGTAAACAGTCCAGTAGGTACAGAGAACAAGGAACTGTAAACAGTCCAGAAGGCCCAGAGAAAAAGGAACTGTACACAACCAAGTACAATCAGAGAACAAGAAACTGCAAACAATCAAATAGGCTCACAGAATAAAAAATAAACATACAGCCTCAAAGAACAAGGAATTGTAAATCAAATAGATTCATATAACAAGAAATTGTAACCAATCAAACAAGCGTTCTGAGAACCCCAACATCTCGCCTTGCGGGGTCATCCGCCAAAGGTGCAGCAGTATTGAAAGCATACATGTAGAGCAAACAATAATAGTCCGGTGGCTTAAGGCCAGATTTTCACTTTATCGTGACAGAGTGGAATAAAGCACCAAATTTGGCACACGTGTCGTCAGAGACACCGAGAACAATATCAGAAGGGGTGCCCCCGATTTCGAGGCCCAGGAGGCAATATGTGGCCCATTTGGGGCCCGGGGTCATTTTGGGCCTATAAATGGCAATTTTTATCCCAACGATTTTCAAAACATCATATATCCGCCATCCTCTGGGGTAAGAGTCTGAAAATTTCCACACCAATAGTGCTGGCAAAGGTCTAGCGAAAAATACAAAATAATACAAGATGGCCGCCATAATGACGTTAAAGCGATCCGAAATTTTGAATTATTTTTTTATATTGTTTTCTTGGTGTTACGTATACAGTGAATATTAGAAAATAATCATATATAACTGACTCAGATGGCACGGTAGACCCTGACTGACCTTTGCCAAACTGGGTCAAGTTGGAGCAGATCCTTATTTATGCAATAAATTCTTTGGGGCTACCGTACAATGCAACCTGGACAATGCATAGCTTCCAAGTGAAATGTGTCATACTAATATAGCGTTAGACTTCCATCTACACATTTTTGAATATGTTATTCGGGATTCCTGTTGCTGAAGATGAATGGCGGCGCCAATGCGAAGACTATGGTCTATTAAAGAGGATCAATGCCGATTAAAGAGATTCCGTTTTTTACATGAGCTGAGAAAAAGGCTGCTCAAACGGGCGCATCCTCTGCAAATTGGAACAGGGGCCCGTCCTCGGATGTGAAATATGTCAGCGAAAATAAGCATGTATTGGTTGAACTGGACAATATCTAATATTATCAGTATAAACAAATGAACTGGTTTATGGGATATGTTGTGTTTGAAGTTGCGGATAATAATGTGCATGTCTTGTAACGGGCCAGATTGATCGGAGAAAGATACATCGTTTTATTAAAGAACGTTGCTATTGCTGTTTTGTTTTGAACGAACTGTCAATTCACTAACGCGTAAGAATACATGAAATGCTACCATGATCATTGCTCGCAAAAGAATTACTTGGATACTTTCAACGAAGATTCTGCAAGAGACGCCGTCAGATGAACTCTGCTTCAAAGACTCAGCAACAGACAGGGTATTGGGTGCGACGAGCGATTGAGCCAAGGGGCTATAGACAGCGCTTCCTGAAATTGTAACCGCGAGAGTTTGTCATGAATAAGCGTGTTCCGAAATATGTTTTGATCTGCAAAGAATGTCATTTCGAAGGCAGGCAACTACTAACTGACTCATTAATTTCATCAGCAATGAAAGAGTGGTGATTGATTATTTCAACCACGGTCATACTATCATAAAGAGAGAGAATGTTATGATTTGCCAGTTTATGGCCCCAAAATTTCACGGCAAGCACTTCTTGACCGTGGTATGTAAGTGGGCAAGATGTGCTGGCCATTCTTGGTCTATCCACGAGGATCCAAAAACAACCGCCAAACCCAAGGTACCAGCAACGTTGGAAACAGTTTGGTCTGGTTTGATCACATCAGAGGATACCCAATTTGGAGAAAGAAAATTACTTTTTCGTTGAAAGACTCCAGGAATACAAGCCAGGTATTAACATAGGCTCTAGCTTCATTCAAACGAATGTGATGGTGAGCCAGTGATGCAACTTTTGTTAAGGTCAATCAGGCAGCGGAGAAATGCTCTGCCGAGCACGACTACTTTACAGGCAAAATTGTGCGAGCAAATGAGAGATTGCAGTTCCACAAGAGTTACCTTTTTGCGGCGCGAGAATTCACTCAGTATGCTTTTCAGTTTATGAATTTTGTTTTCTGGAAATGGTGCTTTCATAGTTTTGCAGTCCAGTTGAATCCCATGCATAACCATGATAGTTGATGGGTAGTAAGTCTTAGCATGTTTGATTGTAATGCCCAAATACTCACACAAGTGAAAGTGTTGAGAGCTATATAGAACAGTGGCTAGCGTCATTTGCACCGACGAACATGAAGTCGTCCAGTATGTGGATCACCTCTGATATGCCGAATTTTGTAGTCATAACCGATTGCAGAGAATGACTTGAGCTCTTTAATATCTTACAGGATGTAGAGCATCCCATCGAGAGGCACCGATCATAAAAATACTTGTCGCCCCCGGTAAACCCCAGTAAGGGGCGAATCGCTGGCTCGAAATGTATGATGCGGAAGGCATCATCTAAACAGATTTTTGCCATCAGACTTTAGTGGTTTTTGAACTAGTGCAATCGTGATATCTAATGTCTACGTATTCAACATATCATAGGTCATGTTGAATCGCACCGTTATTAGAAAAGGCAGATTTTCCAGGGAAAGATAAATCGTTATCACCTTAAAGGTATTAGTGGGGGGGGGGGATTTGGTGTAATGTCACACTCAAGGTTATTTCACTCATATGGTGATATCCAGATTAATGATGGAGAAAGCTGGGATACGGGAAGAGAACCACCTCCGGCCCGTCGGCATGTAACTGACAAACTTTCACACATGCAACAGCGAGGCTCGAATCCGTGCCGGTTCGGCGGTGTGAGGCTTGCGATCACCAGTGATGCGCCTTAGACAACTCCGCCACCAAGAGCCCCCCCCCCCCCAAAATATTAGGTTCTATTCTGGGGACTAAGACTAATGGAGTGCGAACCTTATTGTCAAAAGGAGTTGAGAAGGGACCAGCAGCTCGACCTTTCGACAACTCTTTGTCTAATTTAGCTTCTACGATAGCAGGGTTTTGCATAGCAGATGAACGATCACGCGACACAGTGAAAGCATATCTTCTCGAGTTCCAAATATCGAAACTGTTTGTGAAACTTGAAACAAGCAAATCTACCTCAGGGTAGCTACTTAGCACAGTTTTAGCCTGATCTCAACCGATGTTGGAAGAATAACTCCTTTTGCCGCTGGATTTACACATGCTAATTTACATGTAAGGAGCTGAGAAGAATCCAATTGGCAACAATTGATGTAGTTCACAACCGTGGCATGTACGATAACCTGAAGTTTCATCCTTCGAAACATTTGTTTTAGTATCGATAATCAGCAATGAGGATGGGGCGCTGGTGGCCATATTGGATATCTATAGAAGAGAAAATAGCCAATAACCTTCATGCGTGCTTCACCGAGTCGATCATAACAGAGCTACATGTACAGAAACCTCTCAATGAAGCCTTTATAAATATATATGATATATATTAGCATGTATACAAACTCACATACATGTGTATAGCAATAATACCATTATTGGTGACGCTCTGGCGGCCATATTGGATATTCAACGGGTAATAAAGTTTCCAATTATCGTTATTATTTTCTTCTTGAATCAGTCAGGTTCTTGGAAAACCAATCTCGTGTAAAAAGGTGATTCAAAGCTGTCAAATAGTCGCCAACAGGAGGCTACTGTGTGTATTATGGCGGCCATATTGGATTTATGCAAATTAAGGGCCTTCCACCGCCTGCAGAAATGGGCACCCCTTCTGAGATCATTCCTTATGCCTAATTGAGCCTCTGTGCAAAATATGGTGCTTTATTCCAGTCTGTCACGATCTTGACCTTAAGCCACCGGACTATAAGGTCTGGAATAAGGTGATGTGGTACAGACAATAATGTCTGGAATAGATTATCTGGTACAGACAATAACATCAGTCCCATGAAGGATTACTGGCAAAAGTTAATCCCATGTAGGATGGATAGGTCAGTGCTGTCGGATTACTGTCGGATTCAGTCCCATGTGAGATTACTGCTGGATATTACTGCTGGATAGGCCAGTCCTGTGTAGGATTACCACTGGGTGGACCAGTCCCATGTTATTACTGATGGATAGTCACCTGTGGGATTACTGCTGGATAGTCCAGTCCCAAGTGGGATTACTGCTGGATAGTCCAGTCCCAAGTGGGATTACTGCTGGATAGGCCAGTCCTGTCTGGGATTACTGCTGGATAGATGAGTCTCATATGGGATTAATGCTGGATAGGACAGTCCCGTGTGGGATTACTGCTGCATAGGCAGACCCGTGTGGGATTACTGCTGCATACGGCAATCCTGTGTGGGATTATGGCTGAGGAGGCCAGTCCCGTGTGGGATTACTGCTGGATAGGCTAAACCTGTGTGGGATTACTGCTGAAAATTGCAATCCAGTGTCATATTACATCTGGATAGGTCAGTCCCATGAGAGATTACTGCTGCATAAGCCAGTCCTGTGTGGAATTACTGCTGGATAGGCCAGTCCCATGTTGGATTACTTCAGGATAGGCCAGTCCAGTCTGGGATTACTGCTGGATATGTCAGTCCCGTGTGGCATTACTGCTGGATAGGCCAGTGCCATTGGGATTACTGCTGGATAGGTCAGTCCTGTGTGAGATTACTGCTGAATAGGCCAGTCCCAAATTGGATTACTGCTGGATAGACCAGTTCGGTCTGGGATTACTGCTGGATAGTTGATTTCCGTTTGGGATTACAGCTGGATAGGTCAGTCCCGTATGGCAATACTGCTGGATAGGCTAATGCCATTTGGAATTACTGCTGGATAGGTCAGTCCCGTGTGGAATTACTGCGGGAGAGCTGTGACCTAGGAAAACATGAAACATGTCCACCAAGTTTTATAATCATCCCACGAAAGGTTCAACAAACTTTCCATGTACAATCTACCTGTAAATTTTTGCCCAACAAAAACCTTATCAATGGAAAGATACAAAGTCTAAACTGCAATAATTAGGAAAAAATTTCATATTTAATGTCATATTTCTTAAATAGCACATGCACATCTTTGAATCACATTGAACTTGGGTGGCAAGTGTCAAACTCATCCAATGAAAGCTGACAGCTTCAGAAAACTTTCCGTGTACATGTATATACATGTGCATTATTATTGGTAGATTAAGACAAAACCCTCAAAATTTGAACAAAAATTAATATTTCATCTCCTAAATATCACAGGTACATCTTTTAATCATAAGAAACATGTGTACCAAGTTTCATAATCATTCAACAACTGCAGCAAACTGTGGTGAACAGATGTACATGTGCACTTCAGCTAAACGCAAAACTCAATCAGTTGCCATAATTTGGAGAAAAATTAATATTTCATCTCAAAAATAGCTCAAGTAAATCCTCCAATCATAAGAAACATTTGTACCAAGTTTCGTAATCATCCAATGAGAGCTGACAACTGCAGCAAACTTATCATGTACATGTATATGTATACATGTAGAGGCCTACATGTACAATTTACCTAAACAGAAAACTCTTCATTTGCCATAATTTTGAAAAAAATTAATATTTCTTCTCAAAAATAGCACAGGTACATCCTCTTATCATAAGAAACATGTGTACCAAGTTTCATAATCATCCAATGACAGCTGACAACTGCAAGAAACTTTCCAAGTACAGATGTACATGTGCACTTCTGCTAAACGCAAAACTCATTCATAGGGATTTTAACATTAGAGTACCCCAGGGGTAGTACCCCCAGGTGGCATACCCACCCCTCATATTTTTTATATTTTTTCTAATTTTTCTAGATTTTTTTTTAACTTGCTAAACCAAAAACCCATTCATTTCCAGGCAGGGGACACCGACACCGACATCCTCTTTCCCCCCTCACAATATCTCCCCTTTACTTCGTAAGGCGAGATAAAAACTAATAAAGCTCAAGAACAATAACCAAGGAAACGAAATGACCAAGAAACTAATTCATCAAAGAATTATGGTAGCAAACAAGCAATTATAACCAACCAAAGTTTGCTTTCGGAGGACAACACTTTTAATAAAGTCCACTGAAGCAATGATTTTGCAATAGGGAGCCCTGCACATTCTGATGTATGTTTTCGGAATATATGGAGCGGGGTAATTCTTAGTTTACAAGATGGGGTTCAAGGCCCTGATGTCAGTTTTCAGAATATATGTGATGGGGTAATTCTTAGTTTAGGAGATGGGACTCAATCACATTAGCATGATTAATTTAGTATGTTGTCATGTAGGCTTTCATATATATATGAGGGGTTTAACAAAATAAAACTAAAAAATGCAAAACAAACTTTAACAAAACAACACATTTTTGGGGGTCTTTAGAATTATTTGTTTGGCCTAAATGACATGGGATTGTGGCTAGTCAAAGTAGTAAGAAAAATATTAACACATCAAAGATTATAACTAACCTTGGTTTGCTTTGCCGCTCTCCCAGCAGCTTCTGATAAGGAAAGGATAGGTAAAGTTAGAATTCAAATGGAGATTACGTGACAGTGCAGTATGAAAACAAAGCCAAGCAATAGCTTACAGTAAGATTTATCTGTCTTACATTAACACATCATCTTCATCAGACTCTATGTGAAGAGGAAATATTTTATCCAATTTGAACACTAGTGCTAAAACAAGCAAAGTAGATGAAATCAAAAGATTTGTATGTAATCAATCTAAGCTACAAATATAACATGACACAGAGTGGGCAATACTTCTTCAAAGCAGCATGAAGATTATCTGCCATGTTGATAACAACTTGATCCAAACAGTAATTAACAATGTCATAACATCACATACCTGCTACAAACACTCTTAGAACTTCTGTCACAAGTGTAAGGGCCTTGGAGCTCACTGTAATAATAATCATTCATTCATGTATACAAGGGCTGATAAAGATACAATCTGGCATATTTGAAGACCAGGATATAAAGCCTTCCTGAAGGACCATATTAAATCTATTAGAAAATTCTAACTTTTTCTCCACATCACAAAGTGGAAAAGAATAGTTGTCACAATCAGGGCAGGTAATTTGGTATATTGGAGAAAAAACAGTTGTCACAATCAGGGAAGTTAATTCGGTACATTGGAAAAAAAAGTTGTCACAATCCGCGGAGGTGATTTTGTATATTGAGGAAACAAATAGTAGTCACTATCAGGGGAGATAATTTGAAAATCAAGTCCCAAAGGAGGTTATTTTAGAAATTGGAAAAAATAATTGTCACAATCAGGGAAGGTAATTTGGTATATCTGAAAAAAAGTAGTCACAATCAAGGGGTTATTTTAGAAATTGGGAAAAATAATTGTCACAATCAGGGGAGGTAATTTGGTATATTTGAAAAAAAAGCTGTCACAATCACGGGAGGTAATTTGGTATATTGTGAAAAAAGAGTTTTCACAATCAGGGGAGGTAATTTGGTATATTGGAAGAAAATAGTAGTCACAACCAGGAGAGGTAATTTGATATATTGGAAGAAAATAGTTGTCACAATTCGGGGAGGTGATTTTGTATATTGGGGAAACAAATAGTAGTCACAATCAGGGGAGATAATTTGAAAATCAAGTCACAATCAAGGGAGGTTATTTTATATATTGAGAAAAATAGTTCTCACAATCAGGGGAGGAGGTAAGTTGGTATATAGGAAAAAAAGCTGTCACAACCACGGAAGGTAATTTGCTATATTGGGAAAAAAAGAGTTTTCACAATCAGGGATGTAATTTGGTATATTGGAAGAAAATAGCAGTCACAACCAAGGGAGATAATTTGATATATTGGAAGAAAGTAGTAGTCACAATCAGGAGAAATTCAAGAGGTATCTTATGTCCAATTATTTGAAGCCAAAAGGCTGCAACAGTAGCAACAACAATTACATGTACCAATCAGAAAAACTGGACAAACTGTCTTTTCAGTGTAAGTGAATAATAACCTTACAGACAATGATTCTCCCAGATATGTACTTACTTTTCGTTTTCTCATCTTTGAAATGAAGTTGAAGAAACTTTTGCACAGTCTCCTGATGAATGGAAAAGAGTAAAGCTTCATATATGTTTTATTGAATATTTTATATAAGCAACAACAAATTCAAGTCAGTGGAATATAAGAGTGAGTTACATGACGACATTCGCACTACCTACAACAGTTGGCTTAAGATTAACAAAGTCAAAGGTATGATCCCTCATTAGTAGCTCTGATACTACAACTTGTGAGTGGTCCGAGAACCAAAGATCAAGCTTGATAAATCTTTTTTTTTCTTGTGCCATTTTTTTAAATGAAAGAAGCCGGACAGGGAAATAAATAATGGCCAGGAAAATTGACAAATATGTATTCTACCCAAACAAGTGCAAAGCATCAGGCCACATTGAATTTTTGATGCAGACATACCCTGACCCGTTTTGCGCTACGAATACTCGATTTGACGGATAAACCCTA
Organism: Hanleya hanleyi; assembly: GCA_036873755.1. Classification (NCBI taxonomy): domain Eukaryota; kingdom Metazoa; phylum Mollusca; class Polyplacophora; order Lepidopleurida; family Hanleyidae; genus Hanleya; species Hanleya hanleyi. Next base: position 110,484 of record JAVTVY010052347.1, read on the forward strand.
TGTTGTCAATATCAGAAAATTAAATGTTAGTATGGTATTGTTGAACTAGGGATGATGCACACAAATATGGACAGAGTCATCACTGGGGTCCTACTTTTTACCGCCCAGCCACGTGCAGTCAAGTCCAGTAGCGAAAAAATCACATCTTAGATCTAGTCAAGTCCAATAGAAAATAGATTACTGTCCTGGACTCCAGTCACGTCCTGTAGCAGTAGTGTCCAGTAGCATATGATCCATGTCCAGTGAAGGTAAGTGTACACCCAGCATTTGGAAATTGTGATTTTGAGATTTAAGTTCAAAATTTGAATTTGAAAAAGTTTTTTTTTTTAATTTGATGAATGTTAATGCTAATTTCGATTGATTTCAAGTTTAAATTAAAACTAATTTTTAAATACTTGATTTTAAATTTGATTAGAAATTTTCACTTAAAATTTTTTATTTTTTTGAAAAAGTCCAAAACATTAGTAAACATATATATGAAAAGACATCCAAAACTAATGTTTTGAGTTCACTCAAAGTTAAATCATTTCAAAATTGACCCTAACCTGAAGCTAGAGAGAGAGAATACATGTATGTTCAGATTTAAAATTTAAACTTTACATTCAAAATTAATAAAGAATGCTTTTAGGAATCAAAGTCATGTCAAAAAGTAAGTTTTTGAACCTCAATTGGAGCTTTAACATGAAGGTCAACTGAATTTGGAATAATGGGGATTGCCAGCCAAACTAGGTGGCACTAGTGCTCCAACAGATAAAGAAGACGTGGCGTCATTAAACGAACAATTATGACGTCGTTACATTATGACGTTGCCTTTGTGGGGTCCAGAAAAACGACACGGGCATGCGCCATTTACCTCTTGGTACACGTAGCCACCTGGCGTCAGTTCGAGCTGGCGAACGCCATTTGCTACAGTACAGGATGGCAGGCAACTGAAAATTGATACTGGACATGCCTGAACGTTTGCATTCCTGTACTGGACGGTAACCTTTTTTCCACTGGACTTGACTAGATTTGAGTTTTTCGCTACAGGACTTGACTGGGTGTGACTGGACGTATGACTGACGTCGATGGATGCGACTGGACGTGAATGGACAGTAAATAGTAGGACCGCTTTACTGACGTGATGGGCTGTGTTGCTATTCCAGGATCGAATCTGGTATGTGCAAGAGCAAGTTTGCCATTTTATAACAACAACAATTCAACATATGAGTGGGACTTTCATCCATGTCACAGGGGTCATGGTTTTGGACATGGTCGGTGTGACAGATGCCCCAGTTTCCAACACAGAGAAATATTCCTCATCCTGGCTGATGATGATCTTTCCCGTGTCGACAGGTAACATCTAATGAAATGGTTTTCATGAAACTTTGTTCTGTCTAAATCAGTGAGTTGTTCTGCCTGCATCAATCAGAGAACTGAATGTAGGAAGTTCCTGTTAGAAGTGGTTCGTGTGCGGATACCTGCTTAAAAGTCGCGCCAAATTCCTCTGCCATTTTGTGGGTATTACAAATTTTGGACTGGATGACCTGGAATCAACATTCGCGGATTCGGACTACAGCAGAGAAAATTGTGCAGTCTTTCGCGTTAGTGTTTGAACAGGTTAATTCAAGCAAAATCCAATTTAGTTTTCATTTTATGTTTGGGTTGATATAATTGATGATGATGGCATGAATGGATGGATGGATGGATGGATCTGCAAGGGCAAGATTTTGAATACCTATCCGATGGACACCATGAATTTCATGCCGGTATTAGTGAACTGTATTCTCCTGGCTTCCAAATGCTTCTTAAATGGTGATAAATCATTTACGGTATCCTGCATATAGCTGCATGAGCTTTCATTTCGAATCTGTACTTCGACAGGAGAGTCACAATTCTGGAACAAATTCAGTAATGAGAGCTATCATTATTTTATTTATTTATTTTTGTTTATTTTATTTTATTAATGTTTTGTTTGTTTGTTTTTTTGTGTTTTTTCGTCTACAACAGATGTCAAAATGCCCCACTTGCAAATGTTTGATTGATATTCGTTTTTTTATAATAACCCTGTGTCCTTCAGTTGTTTTGCGTTTTTCTATGGTTGTCCCAGGTTGGGAAAAAATCATATTATAGCTTGTCATTGGTCAGTTATTCATTGTGATATTAATATTCATATACTCTCCTGCTACTCTCCTGCTACAACCAGGCGCCTCGGAGCACGTTTGAAAGTTGGGGGCTGAACTCTATATCGGCCATGTTAAATGCTGGACTGGTGCTATCTAAGATAGGACTTATAACATTGCAGTCTCAAAAAGTGGGGTAGGCTACACCCCCCACACTTTTTGAGACTGCAATGTTATAAGTCCTATCTTAGATAGCACCAGTCCAGCATTTAACGTTCCGCGGCCCCTGACAACAGATATCGAAATGCCCCACTTGCAAATGTTCGGTTGATATTTGTTTTGTTTTTTTGTCTTTTTTTTTATCGCAACCCAGTGTCCTTCAGTTGTTTTGCTATGATTGTCCCAGGTTGGAAAAATCATATTATAGCTTGTCATTGGTCAGTTATTAATTGTGATATTAAAATTCATATACTTTCCTGCTACACGCAGGAGAGTAAATATGAATATTAATATCATAGTTAATAACTGACCAATGACAAGCCTCTGTGGGACTGAGCCAGCGCCGGGGGAGAGGCATTGGAAAAAACACTTTCTACAAACAAGAACACGACTGCAAACAAATTGTGTCCTGACACGCCTGAAGGCTAATAACTGACGCTAATTAAATTCAAAAGAAAACATTTTTATTTATCAACTCTCGAATTCAGCCGGATCTCTCACACGCTGTTCTATTGTCCGTTTCCGTATTTTATAGTACGCACAGGATCCGCTACAGCTGTGCATTTTAGTAGTATCCGCGTATCGTGCGACAAGACAAGACTGGTGAGTGGTGGCGTGTTTTACAAGAGAATTCGAAATGTCCAGCAAAAGAGAAGTTGAAGACGAGCAAATGGAGAAGAAATCGCCTGAACATCAAGACAAGAAGAAAAAGCAAGTTAGAGTATGGGTGGATGGGTGGTAAGTCGTTTGTATATTACCCCTCACTGAGACAGATGAGTCGGAAAGCGAGATTCCCAGATTCCGTCAATGACGTTTGCATGCTTGAGCGAACGAGTTCAAGTTGACATGTCAATGTGTCAATGCCACACCCACTTTTTAAAAACCATTATTCTACAGTCTTTTGCAACTTAAAAATGTGATATATGCTCTCGTATTTAAGTTCTTGATCTACCTTCAAAATGTAATACTCAGTTGTTGTTTCGACATTTGAGTTAATAAATATAGATAAATTAAATATACACAGCTGACAAGATACAGGGTATTGTCACCGTCCTCTTTCTCTTTCAGTTTCGATATGGTTCATTTTGGGCATGCTAATGCAATAAGACAGGTAAATACATGTTCAGACATGGCCTTTTCTTTATCGATACATGCAATGTACACAATCACTGCTGGTGATAACATATTTTATTACCCCACAAGCAAATTTGTATTCAATATCTGGATTGTGATTGGTTAAAAGGTCGGGTCGTATAAACCCATACACCCCGAGTGACGTTTTGCTAGTCGGGGTATATAAATAACATCTCACGTGCGATTGGAAAGGTACCGATTGGAAACGACGCTCTCGCTTCGAACGTTCAGATGACCATATCTCAATATTTATGGAATAACTTTAGCTCACTCGTCAAAATTTAATGGAATAAAGTCATACTGCATCACTTTCACTGAAGTTTCCGACACATAGCTCACCAAAAGGTGTCATTTCTTCCAAAAATAAAAGACGATTCCCGAATGAAAGCAGATCGAAATGGATTGTTGTGGCGCGCCTTTCTCACAGTGCAGTAGCAAAATGCGGACAGTTTCGTAACCGAAATGGCCCGTTGGATTTGTACGTTGTGCCGTTGGTTATAAATGATATACGTTTTTCAGTATTTTTACTATAAAATAAAAAGGCTTGAGGGGTAATAAATTCGTTATTCAGGTTTCCCCCCAGGTGTATAGAAAGTTACGACCCTCCCTGAAATTCATACACCCTTCGGCTGACGCCTCCGGGTGTATGAGTTTCACGGAGGGTCGTAAACTTTCCATACACCGGGGGGAAAACCTGAATAACTAATAGAATGACCCTCTTATAATAATAATATGATTAATTCCATCAGATTACGAAATTCTATTCTGCAAAATAGAGTGAACAAAGAAATTAAAACAATTACCAGTTCTACTTTTCGGATATCCTCTGTGTTTATTCCAATTTACTCATTTGATGTTAATTCACTTATAATTCATAAAAATAAAATATAAGTTTGTTTCATCTATCAAAATGTTAATTTGCATTTGTTTATGACCTATTTCAGGCCAAGCACATGGGAGATTACCTCGTTGCAGGGGTCCATTCTGATGGTGAGTGTGTCGTGTGCTTGTTGTAGTGTGCTGTGGGCAATAATAAGTTGTTTGTACAGTTTCTTTGAAAACTGGCACTAATTCTGATAGTTCGCCAATAAATGATACAGTGCAGGTCTGTTCTGTAGTCTGTGAAAGTTTGCTAGTTAAGAATCAGGGGGACTTGAGAGATTTTGACATTTTGTTTGTCAGGTTGAAATTTTCAAAAAGGCACTCAATTATCAAGGGTGCATTATTTCATCTCAGAAAGATAGGTAACACAATTAAACACAAGAAAATATGACTATTTCTTTGAAGTAATTCGAAAAAATGACTTTCAGAATTTCAAAAATGTCGCAAGTCCTAATTCCCCTTAATTGCCGACAGGCAGTGGTTCAGTCTGGATACTCTAGCTTCCAGCACCAACCAAACTGGCTGTCACCATATGAGTGAAATAACCTTGAGTGTGACATTAAAACCAAATTTCTCCTCTTCACCCCCCCCCTTCACTGTAGTCAGAGCAAGTTTGGTTCAAGTTTTCATGCCTTCATTCAGTCCTGTTACTCGGCCCTGTGTCTAATACACTCAGATTGCATGTCATCTGCCAATAAAACAACCCATTCTCACATCTGTGCTCTATTTTTATCGAGTTTGGCTAACTGTTTTGTAACCATTCAGGAGCGAAGAATTTACTAGGTTATTACTCCTTATACTCTTCAACCTGTAACAATTATTCTGCTCCCGACAACCCCTCCCCCCTCCCCCCCCACACACACATGTACCTACCTATTGATCATTTCCCACCTCCCCACAAAACCCTTCCACCAATTCAAGGTGTCGAAGTAAATTTCTTCAGTATGATTATCCCTCTAATAATTCAATCCCCCTGTTAATTCAATCCCCCTGTTAAAATTCAATCACTTCCAATTTTTGGGAGACAACTTAATCTGTGGTTCTTATAACTTTTATCACTCTCTAACATGTCTAAAATCATTGAAATAATGAAGAAGTAATGGATTATATGCATGAGTTTGAATCATTTCGTAAACTTTCTGTTCTAATAACATCATCCGCTGATTTTTATGGTTGGAAATTTTGCTTCCTTAAAGTGTGACTGTGGTACTTTTGCAAGTTTACGTCATATCCAAGATAATCTTCCAAATTACAGAATTTATACCCTGATTCTTGTTTTAGGACTTTACATGTAATTTTAACAATTTCAGTGTTATTAATGTTATTGTAGTGCACAGCGCCACAAGCATGTCAAAACTTGTAATGTTATTATGGCTTGATAAACCACGTCACAATGCAACATTGTTACAAAACTGTTCCATTCTCTACATTGCCACGACGTCACGCAGATGGTGCAGTACGCTCGAAGTATGACGCCGTTAACGTCATCTCTGATGTCAAAAGAGGCAGTGCAGATTCCTCTCCCACTTTTGAAAGCTGCCTAATTGAATCCTCTGAGACAGAATGCGAGTGAAATGTTGGGGCAAAGCTTTGCTACATTTTTTCATATCATTATCTTCAATATGACATAGTTACACTTTAAAGGGATTTCCATTTATAAATGTTAAAATCTGATTTTCTGATTTTTTTTTTGTTTTTTGTACTTGTCTTAGAACATGTCAAAACGGGTTATACATGTACTCCTGCAGTGTAGCATTTCATTAGATGTTTATGTCATTATAGTTGATGTAATTTTGAGCCGACGTGAAAGAAAAATAGAAAACCCAAACCACGGCATCTGTAATGGATACGTTCAAAATAGTAGCCAAGATGGGTCCTCAGACAATTGTTTTTATTATGTTTTATTATTTTTTAGTTTTCTTCATGTGAAGATAACTTCATGTGTCAGATATGGTAGTGTCAACAGATCTCAATGTTTTCGGCAGATCCATATTTTGCTACACAGAGAATCAATTTTGCATTGATCCTGGAAAGCTTATATGACTATAGTATGTACATGTATTAATCTACATGCAAGGAATATCACGATCCTGATAACAATGACTATGTACTTGTACTTTGCCAGTTTTTGTTTTTTTTCCCCTCTCTCGGGTGAGGTAACATACTTACCTGAGCACCGGTGATATGAAGGTTACTTCACTGTTTGTTGTGTTTTTTGTGCGTTAGATTTGCTTATGCACTAATAATTCGATACACTTGTCTCCAGTTGTTATAATCTGAAGTTGACATGTCCATAAATCACTGTATGTTTTCACAGCTGAAGTAGCCAAGCACAAAGGTCCACCAGTATTCAATGAGCAGGAGAGGTACAACATGGTGAGAGCCATCAAATGGGTAGATGAGGTGCGTTACTCAACACACATTGGTCATTCCTAAATATCAGCACTTTGCGCACAGCAGCTTTGACCTCATTTTGAATATGAATGCGCTGTTCCAAAATGTCGGGTTTCAACATCATAATAGACGATGCCACAATGGTAGCAAAAACTCTCGTATTGAGAGTTGCCAGAATATTTCATTAGTTGTTGTAATCTGATTTGTTTCCGTGTATCCATGGTAACCTATCACAACCTTTCCCTCTATTAGCAGATTGGGGAGATCTCGCTCTCTAACGTGGAGGTAAAAAAAGGTCGTTTTTGTTCAATAACTTTTGATTCTTCTCAACCAGGTTAACTGATGCTACAAAACTTCAGGTGCATAAATCTATCTATTGTTCCATGTCCTAAAATTAATTTGCCATTTGAAGAACAAGTCAATGTTGTTTCATTCAACAGCCTGACAGATATTTGGTCCATTATTATGCAAATTAGATAGATGACAATTTAATTTTTACTACCATTTGATTGAGATATATATGTCTGCATGCGCCTCTTGAGGATTTTGCGGAATAAATTATGTAAACTGATTTATTGAGCAAAAACGACCATTTTTACCTTCAGTTTAGAGAATGGGATTACCCTAACCTGATTAGTGTACAGTTCAGCCTTTCGATCGGAAGCAATGTGTAGGTTCCATAAATTAGCTCACATGGAACCTGACATGGAACCAGAACTATCGGTTCCATGAAAGATTCTGGCCTGCTTGATGTTCCTAAACTACGTCAATTTCCATGAATGCCATGGTCACACAGCCTTGGCCTCGTTTTAAAAACTGATGTGCACGGAAATGCCACCAAACTCGTCCATAGATCGAGAAACAGCGTCCGTAATTGAACAAATGTTGTACCAGTTAGATCATGCTATATATGCCATTAACCTTATTTTGAAAATAACGGATGGCAAATTTTATACGGACATATTTGTTGAATGTAATGTAACGCCAACATATGGATTTAAAAAATAAAATAATTTTTCATATATTGAAACTTCGTTCATGAACATTATTACAAGCCAATTCGAACTACGCGGATGTAGTGAATAGAATTCTGAAATTGAAGAGTTTGTTTGCCCGTCCACTATGATTGACGGCTGATTTAAACAGCTGTAGCATATGTCATACTAATACATGTCATTTGGAGAAAATGACAAACATGATAATAGAGCACAAATCAATAATGCATTTCCTCTGCTCCACACTGACATGTGGACATACATGTAGTTATACAAGTAAACTACACACAGCAGGGGAACAAAATAGTTTTACCATAATTGTTTTAATAATCCATTTTCAGGTAATAGAAGATGCTCCCTATGTGACAACAATAGAAACGCTTGACAAATACAACTGTGATTTCTGTGTGCACGGAGGTACGTGGAATGAGATATTTCAGTTATTGGAAAATGATTGATGCTGTACAATTGTTCCTTCTTAAAATGGCTCGTTTATAAGTGCATGACTGATTGTGTGACTCACCTACATGGTGACTGATGGTGCGACTCACCTACATGGTGACTGATGGTGCGGCTCGACTACATGGTGACTGATGGTGTGACTCCCCTACATGGTGACTGATGGTGCGACTCACCTACATGGTGACTGATGGTGTGACTCACCTACATTGTGACTGATGGTGTGAATCAACTACATGGTGACTGATGGTGTGACTCACCTACATGGTGACTGATGGTGTGACTCACCTACATGGTGACTGATGGTGCGACTCAACTACATGGTGACTGATGGTGTGACTCAACTACATGGTGACTGATGGTGTGACTCACCTACACGGTGACTGATGGTGCGACTCAACTACATGGTGACTGATGGTGTGACTCCCCTACATTGTGATCGATGGTGTGACTGATCGTGTGACTCACCTACATGGTGATTGATTGTGTGACTCGCCTACATGGCGACTGATCATGTGACTCACCTACATGGCGATTGTTGATGTGACTCACCTACATGGTGACTGATGGTATGACTCACCTACATGGTGAGTGATTGTGTGACTCACCTACATGGTGATTGTTGTGACTTACCTTAGGTAAGTTACCTACATGGTGACGTTAAACCCTAATTCTCTCTCTCTCTCTCTCACCTACATGGTGACTGATCATGTGACTCCTACTTGGTGACTGATGGTGTGACTCACCTACATGGTGATTGTTGTGACTTACCTTAGGTAAGTTACCTACATGGTGACTGATGGTATGACTCACCTACATGGTGAGTGATTGTGTGACTCACCTACATGGTGATTGGTGATGTGACTCACTGACATGATGATTGATGATGTGACTCACCTACATAGTGAATGATGGTGTGACTCACCTAGATATGGTGACTGATGGTGTGACTTACCTACATGGTGATGGATGGTGTGGACTCGGCTACATGGTAACTGATGGTGTGACTCACCTACATGGTGAGTGATGGTAGGACTTAACTATATGGTGACTGATTGTGTGAGTCACATAAATTGTGTTCAATGGTGTGTGTCACCTATATGGTGATTGATGGTGTGACTCACCTATAAGGTGACTGATTGCATGACTCACCTAAATGGTGACTGATGGTGTGACTCACCTACTTGGTGACTGATGGTGTGACTCACCTACATGGTGACTGATGGTGTGACTCGCCTACATGGTGACTGATGGTGTGACTCACTTACATGATGGGATTATCATACATGGTGACTGATGGTGTGACTCACTTACATGATGGGATTATCATACATGGTGACTGATTGTGTGACTCGCCTACATGGTGACTGATGGTATGACTCACCTACATGGTGATGGACAGTGTGACTCACCTACATGGTGACTGGTGGTGTGACTCACTTACATGGTGATGGATAGTGTGACTCAACTACATGGTGACTGATGGTGTGACTCACTTACATGGTGAGTGATGGTGAGACTAACTTATATGGTGAAAGATGGTGTGACTCACTTACATGGTGAGTGATGGCGAGACTAACCTATATGGTGACTGATTGTGTGACTCACCTACATGTTGATGGATATTGTGACTCACCTACATGGTGACTGATGGTGTGACTCACTTACATCGTGAGTGATGGTGAGACTAACCTATATGGTGACTGATTGTGTGACAACTAAATGGTGATTGATGGCGTGATTCACCTAACTGGTGACTGATGGAGTGACTCACCTACATGGTGAATGATGGTGTGACTCCCCTACATCTTGATGGATGGTGTGACTCACCTACATTGTGACTGATGATGCGTGTCACCTACATGGTGGCTGATGGTGTGTGTCACCTACATGGTGACTGATGGTGTGTGTCACCTACATGGTGACTGATGGTGTGTGTCACCTACATGGTGACTGGTGGTGTGTGTCACCTACATGGTGACTGGTGGTGTGTGTCACCTACATGGTGACTGATGGTGTGTGTCACCTACATGGTGGTGTGTGTCACCTACATGGTGACTGGTGGTGTGTGTCACCTACATGGTGACTGGTGGTGTGTGTCACCTACATGGTGACTGATGGTGTGTGTCACCTACATGGTGACTGATGGCGTGTGTCACCTACATGGTGACTGATGGTGTGACTCACCTATATGATGACTGATGGCATGACTCACCTACATGTTGATTGATGGTGTAATTCAACCACATGGTGACTGATAGTGCAACTCCTATACATGGTGTTTTTTCTGTGTCCTCTAACTTTAGCAATACATCGATAACTGGTGTAATTTTAGAATATTTGAATATATTGACGCAGGTAGATTAGTTTTTATGTCGTCATTTGGGTTTGATATTTTTTGTTAGAGAGGCTATTACAAAATGCAGTTTTATCATTTGTTCTCAATAAAAAAACCCTTCAATGTAACGAATACTAAAACTGGAATGCAGCTCTATCTTTCCTTCTTGTTTCTGTGATATGCAAATCGCAAAATCAGATGACAAATTTTGATCTGGCCTTGCCTTACATGCACATGTATGAAAGACAGATATCAATGAAATTGTTTTTTCTACATTAGCCCTTTGACGTTATTAGCAACCTCAAAGTAATTTTGAGACTTTGAAATGTTACGAGTAGTTACAGTTGGCACAGTGCTGTACATAATTTGCTGAATATTTTTTTACCCTGTTGTAGATGACATCACTACTACTGCTGATGGCACAGACACATACCATTTGGTGAAGAAATCTGGTAGATACAAGTAAGTATAATTTCCATAGTAGATAGTAATCGACATATATGCCATTAGTTCATTATTTGGTGGAACCTGGAAGCTTGTACATTTTTACATCTTTGTACACTGCAGAACAGCTGCATCAGCTGTTTACTGTTATGCGCAGTTTGTGTTCAAGTCAACTGAAGTACAGTGGACCCTCTTTATGAGGACATCCATTATAACGGCGAAGTTGCCATTAACTGTACCTTGATATGACCATTCTCTGTTCGTTATGTGAGCAAATTCATTCTTAATGACAAGTTTACCTGGAACTAATATGATCGTTATGATGAGGGTTGCTCGAAGAACAAATTCAAACTTACATGTTTTTACAGTGACCCTCTAATAATTCAATCCCCATATCAAAATGCAATCACAACCGATTTGGGGACAAAATTAAATCGGTGATTCTAATAAATTTCTTCACCCTCTAAAATCATTGAAATAACAAAGAGATAATTGAGTAACATGCATGATTTTGAACTATTTTATCAACTTCCAGTTCTAATAAATTTGATCACCCCCAGATTTTACGGTGGGAAATTTCATTTCCTGTGATTGACTTAATAGAGGGGTTACTATACTATACCTCTGCACACAACTGTGAATGATATGTGATTGTTTACTGTTTACAGGGAATGTAAGAGAACAGAGGGCGTCTCTACGACGGACTTAGTCGGAAGGTTAGTACTAGTCTATAGCCCTTTCCGGAATTTGTCTTATTTCCCCCTGAATAACTGCCACTCTTTGAGGTTAGAGGTACGAAAAACTGCTTCTGGGAGGTAGTCGCCTTGGTTTCACATTTACCAAAGACACTTGCAAATCACTTTGAATAATATATTGATCAACTATTCCAGATTATTTGTTTGAAGAACTTTTCTGTTAATATTTTTGATGTGAACTGATACATCCGGTATATATGGAAGTTACTTTTTTAGAAAAATAGAATATTTTATCACTAAAAATAATTGTGAGGGCCTTTGATACTTACCGGAAGTTCTATGCACCAGCACGCTACCTAGTGGAACAAGGGAGATAAATCCTATTCGGAATTGGGCCTTTGATGTGTTTCAGCAAGACATGGGTAAACTGTACATGTATTCAGCTTTTAATCCCTTTGGTACATGGGGTTGCTTGAAGTCCACGAATCTCATTCATTAATATAAAACACGATGAAAATAGCATGTATCAAGGCTTTTTTTGATACTCTTGTTTTCTTGTGAGGTAAACATTCAAAAATTGAAGAAAAAGTTACAAAACTGAAAAATGGGCTAAATTATTAAACGATATATCTTTCTTGGCAAGGGTCACTCATGTTATACCAGAGAACTTCCAGAAAATGATATCGCCCAAACAGGTCTTCCCCCGTAATATATTTCTTTTTCAGGGGGCTAATATTGCTCAGGGAATTATTTAATTTTCCAAGGAAGTTAATTATATCTCATGCCAAAAAAAAATAAAATTCTCTATTCTTTTACACATATTCGAGGACTAGTGAATATATCTAAATATGATGTATGGTATCAGATGAAATTTTTTGTAAATCTGTATTTATACCACCCCATCTACCATTAGTTATGGAGCATGAACTGTTGCTATTAATGCTGCTCAAATTATTTATTCAGAGTATCTCAATTCTTTGCATACAAATAACAAGAACACAGTACTATGGAAATCTAAGATTTCAATAACATGTAGTCGTTCTCAATGAAATGCCAATTTTTTTTTAAAAAATGAGGTAGATGATTCTGCATGTTATTTTGGTGTTGGGTAGCTCGGGTCCGTTTTTGACATCATGACGCGCTATGTATCTTGTCATTGTCTGTCCGTCTTTCTTGTGGACCTGATATCTCGAGAAGGCTTTTAGCCAGACAATGTAAATTCATACCACAAATGCATCTGGTGAAGGGTCAGAAGCCTATGGAAAATGACCGACCTTGACCTATTTTATCAAGGTCAAATTCTGGTATTTGCTATATTTTTTGAAGTATTAAAGCTAAGCTCTCCAAATTCATATTACATATAAAACTAGTGATTGACTAGAAGCCTATCCCAGTTGACTGAGCTTGACCTATTTTGTTAAGGTCATATACTGTTTGTTATGAGCTAAGAATTTGGTCATGCTGTACCAGAACCTCAGTGCAAAATTTTTACCATCACTTAAGACCTTGGCAAAAGCTGACCTGACTCAACTTCCTATGTATTTCTAAAATGGGAGAACTACAGTCAACCTGCTAGATCACATTTTTGTTAACCTACATGATGTCAAGTTCTAAAAATACATCTTATGCAATGCATGATTGCCGAGTGTAGACAATAACTGATAGTCGAGGCCCATTGGGCTATTTAATTTTTTTTTTTTCAAAAACGTTTCTGTTATTTTTATTCGGCTTTAATTTTGCTCGCTGGTTCATTCACAGAATGTTGTTAGTAACCCGTTCCCATCACCAGGATGAGAGTAAAGAGATGGATAAACAACGTGTTGGTGCTATTGGTCTGGTATGTACAGTCTTTATCTGAATCATGCTCGTTTGATGGTACATTCTCCTCATATCAGAGCTTGTACACACTAACCTCAGTGTAACGGTCTCTGATTTATTCTCTGAAGAAAACTGAAGATTGCCGGAAATAGTCCGAGTCTCCCCATCCAGGTTTCACTGTACAGAGTAACTTTTTGAATTTTCACAGACTTAAATACTGATGTTACTGAAAAAAATGTATAGTTTTTTTTTTAATTTAATATAAGTGATTATTTGACTAATTAATTTCCTTAATTATTAGATTACCAATTGAATTTACTTAAGATTTACTGGCAAATATGTTTCTGTTGACATGATTTTTAGCAAGAATTTGTAGATGTAAGTAAAATGGGTATTCCTAATTATTACATCTATATATATATCTATCTTTATAAACAAATAATTATTGTAGACATACTAAAAATCTTGTAAGTAATTAATCTTCGCATAATCAAACTCACTTGTTAACCATAACCATTTGATTTATTAGTGGAACATTTTACAAACATAATATATAATCCTATATACAGACTGCATCATGCCGATCGCTAGCCTCGCATCACTGGTGTATGTGTGAAAGTTTGCTAGTTACTTGCCGACGGGCGGTGGTTCTCTCCGGGTACTCCGGCTTCATCCACCAGCTAAACTGGCTGTCACCATATGAGTGAAAATCCACCAACCAAACTGGCTGTCACCATATGAGTGAAATACCTTGACAATAAACCAAATATCACCCCCCCCCACCCCTCTCATGTTATGCCCACCTCCAAGAGGGGCATACAGCAATTACTTTGTCTGTCCGTATGTTGTCGGTCATGCCAAACTTGTCCAGACAATATCTCTGCTAAGATTCCAGGGGTAGAATTTGGCAAAATTTTGCAAGAGTCTAGTTGATATCTCAACAAAATACTTCGCGAGAATCCTGAGAATCAACTGTCGAATCTGTCGCTCACTCAGGGAACGCCATTTTGAAGACCATGCATTGACAGTTGCTACGCGATGATAATCTCCTCCATGAGACTTTAGTGACTGAATACCTCTGCCTCTTGGTAAACATGTATACGTAAATGGAATTCTGTCTAAAACCATTCCACATTCACTTGTCTATGGATATACAAGCTGATTTAATTTTAACGCGAAGCTTATAAGTAACTACAACTTTTAACGCTGACATCATGGTAGCAGAGACATGGGCGGAAGTGACATGGAGTGATCTGAATTACCACGATTACAATACAATATGTCATTCGAGCTCAAGGTGGATCTTGTTGACTGGTCCAGTCTTGCCTCTAAATATTACTCTACCAACTCACAGAACTCAAGTGTTCCTTTTCCTGACTGTGTGATTGAGTGATTTAAGTCGGCAGAAATTTATTTTGTGTGATCGTGCAGTCAAATAAAAACGGTAATATGGCCAAACATTACGCAAATCCTACTGGATATGTGCAAGCAGGCTTTGAGGCGAATCTTTATTACACGAGTCGACTCGCGGATTCGCATCCATTTTTACCTCTGAAATCTACCAAGCAATACCAGGATGTAGCAACTGAACACTTTCTGTCCATATCCTCCTCCATCTTGTTCATCAGTCAAAGTCTTCCCATCAGTGTAAAGAACTTGTCCAGGCCACATCCTGTTGCTTTTGACAGTAGCATTCTGATCCCTGGGGACATGATGCCCTGTATGTAGTAGATGTGCACTGTCCTACTTGTATCTCTGTATGTCGGTATACTCCTCTGTCAGCCAGGTCAGTACAAACCTTGATTGGTAAATGGTTGCTTATGCTGTTAGGATAAATTGAAATTGGAACTTGGGTACCAAATTACCTTTGAGATTTAGTATATTGAGAAATCTGACGGGACAGTGGGGAAGGGTTATGGGTACATTACTTTGGTCCTGGGCTATTATAGAGATTGGTTATCAACTATGGCTGAATAAATATTTAGCTATTATAATTTGTCACACAGTATATTGTATAGTGTCAGTTATTTCCTAAAGTAAACCGGATTCATACAAAAAAAATCTTTATGGTATCTCATTCTCTTCATGTACTGTACGGAACCAAGTTTGAAGTATAGGGACAGAAACTGATACGTGTGTACATATTACCAGAAGTAATTAAACTGGAAGTGTGTATTATTAGATTACATTAGCTAGACGGCACTGGCATTCGTCAATCTGCCTACACCATTCGCCTCTTGCACAGTCTGTACACATGCAAGATGGAATGCAAAGTCGCCATGCGGGGATCACCTCCCATGGATGTGACTAATTATGTAAGTTTCATAAGCTGAATGTTTGCATTCCAGCATCAGCTCATCTCCCACGATGCATGACTGAATTTTTGTTTAATCTGCGCAAAGACACTATACGAATCTAACTGTGTTATCTTACATGTACATCATATCCTATATGTTATAAGGGGGGAAGCGTTGGCCAATGCATTCTAGCTAGTTTAACCCTTTCACCGATCATTCTCTGTTGAAAAATGTACACCTAGCCAAAACAATGCCAAACCCAGTGGTGAATTGGTGAAAGGGTTAATGTAAGGATGCAGACTCCCAGATCATTTACTTCTGATACTACTCACAATACTACTACATGTACTACAGTAATACCTCCAATAATTCAATCACCCTATCAATATTCAATCACCCTATCAATATTCAATCACTCCCAATTTTGGGGACAAAATTCAATCGGCAGTTCTAATGAATTTAATCACCCTCTAATATCATCGAAATAACAAAGAAATAATGTATTATACGGTAATTCCTCTAATAAATTGATCACCTAGTACGATTTTTGGAGAAAAATACGATCAGAAGATTTTGATACATGACTTTGAACATTTTCCCGTTCAACTTCCCGTTGTGATCAATTTGATCACCCTAGATTTTATTGTGGGAAATTTCATTTCCTGTGGTTGAATTATTAGAAGAATTACTGTATATATATATACAAGATGTTTTACTCAAATTGCTGATCTCCTATTATTAACAATAATATATACTTATACTCTCGCTGTTTAATGTTTTGCAACATATATATTCTTAGGGATAAAACAAACCCGCAAGGGTTTCATTCCCGCCTATGTACAGACAATAAGGACGCATTCTACATTGATTTATATACATATCTTCTCTGTATGGTGAATAAAATTTCAATTCAATTTAATTCAATTCACATATATATATGGTCAAATATTTGCTTCCTATGCTTCCTACATACCATGATTACTACTCCTATTATGCAATACGGTAATTTCCCTATTAATTCGCGATGTAGTGATGAAACTCACCACTCCAAAAATTGGCTACTTTCGAATTATTTGTTGAGCGAATTCTAGAAAAACGCGAGTGTTCGAATTAAATGTCGCGCCGACTTTCACGGAAGTCCAAAATGGCGGACCGCTTTGCCGTGGTCGCACTTGATCGTATTTATTAACTTTGATATCTCATCATAGTTTCCATAAAAGGCAGTGTATGATGTCAGAAAATCTCCTCTACCCTGATGCGTCTAATTTTATTCGAGGAAGTCAAGCATATTGATCGAGTGACAAGTTCAGCAAGATCATGCAGATTTTTGAGCTGACATCCGTAAATTCGCGTCCATCGTAAAAGCAGGCCAAAACATTGAACGTATTCCTTCCTTTTTGTTCAGTATTAGCTATGATCTATATTATGAAACCTAACTGACATGGAATTGAAAGAATATTCTGGAAATATAAAACTATACACGTAACACATATTAGAGTACTATTCCATGTTCGAGTCGTTCGGTATGTCAACGTTGTTGTTGTGAACCCTGAAAAGAGCGTGTCACGTCGACCATCGTTGTCGGTGATTTTTATGTTCCGTTCAAACAGAATTCAGACCCCTACCTTGAAAAAAAAAGGGGCAGGGTGCTAGTCTGTTGAAAAGGGGCACTTTTTGCGCGGACGAGGAATAAAAGGGCATGTCGGAGGCACTAGTAGTCGCGGCGGCGGTATCGGTATTTTCTAATATCACCATTCATTTCTGTCGATCACATGCATTGAAAGAATGGATTGAAAGGATGATACACAGGAAATCTGCTTAAAATTAGATCTGCAGTAAGCACTCCCTAGTTTACTTGTCAGTCATGTAAATCTGAACCCCCCCCCCACCTTCCCCGTCCATCTCCATGTTCTGAGTCATGACCAATCACAGAGCTTCTCCTTGATTTATGGATGTATGTTTGAAAACGTCAATGTTAGGCCACAACTCTGCGGGGAAGACAGATTGACCTCTAGATTCATGAGAGAAATGTCTCCTGGAATTGATCAAAATATATAAAATCTATTGTTAATGTTCAACGAAGGTCAATCATCATGGTTTCGAGAGAAGAAAATATTCATCTGTTGAAACAAGTTAAAATAGGAGTTTTACATATACCAAGCACCTGTCGCTCCTAGATGGGCCATACGAGTGACCTGGATCTGCATGAAAACCTGTGTCTCAGTCCAAGCCACAGGCAAGATGAGGAGTGTTTCTTTTGGATCAGGTTTTAATCGGATTGGATACGGAAGAGTTTGGAATTCACAAGATGTCAACCGAGAAAAATATTTACTGATCATATCAAGAGAGATAGAGAGAGAGAGAATTAAGGTTGATTTGCCATAGGCCTATCCCATATGTATATAATTTCTGAGCAATAACTTCTGAACTGAAATCTTTGAAAATAATGACAAATAGAACATCTTTATTACTGTAGTCCCAAAATGCTACTGAAAAGCATTGAGTACCATACCTCAAAGTTCACAAATGGATTTAGATGTTTTTATCTTCAAATATTCATTATTTGTGCAAATCATTATACCAGTGAAGCCTGAATATAGACCATATGAATGTTCAGCTTGCTGTGATATAGGCAGCTATGATCTACTTCTTTCAAGATACTCATAATTTTCACTGCAATTTGCATGAAAATTTGTTGTTGTTGTTGTTGTTGTTACTGCTAAATGGGCTTTATACTATTCGGATGAAATGGGCTACGTAATATCGCCATATCTCAACAAGGCTTCAAATCAATTTGAAATTTCTGAAATAATGCGGCAGATAATAGATTTGAGGTAATATCGGTCCCATAAAATTAGACCGGTCGACGTCTCCACGTGGCTGCGATCACCAACGAATCGACTGAAGGTTGCAAACCGGAAGAGTTCACCACAAATAAACAGGGTCAACATGAGGCAAACAACAGCCAAATTACGTAAGAAGTATTGAAACTTCGAGCTTATCATTAAAAGAGCTTAGTACCAGTAATTATCCTTGGTATTTAATCTATAAGTCCGACGTGATTATCAGTGTGAAACAGCGGGGTTTTCCCCGCGACGTACGGCTTTCAATCTCGAGATAACGTAACGAGGTTTCTGACTGGCTAAGAGTACCGCCTTATCAAGGCCAGCCAATCACAGCGCCAGTACTTGAATACGTTGCTTCAAGCAAATATGGCGGACAGAAATGTTTCTGTACACAACAACGGTCCTTCGATAAGACAGATTAATCCTTCTTAGAGTTGGGGCGGATCAACGATGTGAAGGAATGGAATTCGGAAATAAACAACCTGTATTCATAAAGTATAGTAGCAGAACACAGCTTTAAGGAAGAGACGGGGCGCGGTCTAAATGGGGCAGGGCGCATTTTCGGGCATCTCAGAAGGGGCGGGGCGCACTCTGAGGGGGGCGGGGCGGAGCGCCCCTCTGGTTTACGCAAGCGAGGGGTCTGGAATTCATTCGCACGCAGTTCTGCTTTCTCGGAAAATATTCACCGTGTTTTTCAAATAAAGGAATGCTGGTTGACAAAAAGATATTTGATATTTTTCAATCTTTATTTGCACGACATTTGTAAAAAAAATACAGCGATATACGAACGCTGGAAACTCAAGAATGATTCAATAGCGGGCCGTATGCAGACACTCGACCACGTGCGGGGGACTACCGCATATATATTTTTCCCGACTGCGGCGAAACGCGATCAAGTCAGGATAAAATTACAGGACTGCGGAGTTAATTGAATCAATTTTTTTCTTATAGACTGTAAGTAATAGTAATTCAGTCTGATTATATTGTACCATTCCCTGTTGTTTCTCTGCGTTTACAAATAATAGCATACGGCGATATACTATACGAGATTCTAGTAACATATTCACTTCACTTTCATCGGCACGAACTCCGTGGCGAAAACGGGAGTGTTCGAATTTATTGTTTCACGGGTATATTGAAAATGCTCCCGTTTTCGTTTTATTAGGATGGACAAAATCACGACAGCGGAAAAATCGTCCGTTTTCGAATTAAATTTGGAAGGTGAATTAATAGGGAAATTACCGTACTCAATTCAAAGGTTATATATGTATGGTTTCATGCAAAATATTCAAAACTAATATCTTATGATGTAATGGTAATGTTATTTTCAGTAATATATTGTTGGTTGCTTGTAAAACATTTACTAAATTTCACTACCCCATCCCTGACTCCTCGTAGAATTTTCAATGATATTCAGTTCTAGTCTTGTACATGAGATCTTCAATAATCCTACAATCTCGCATCCTCGCGAGCCAGTGTATCGATTGATCTGTTAGGATCGATACACTGACTTGGCTAGTTACCCATACGAGTTCTAGTTATAAATAGATCAAAGGGTTTCCCATAAATTGACCCAATCAGTGAACACCCAAAGCTGGTTGATTAGGCCAATCCACTGCAAGATACGAGATGCGACAGGTTTGAATTTCATCGCAGGCCAAACTGCTGAAATCAATAGAGGAAGTCAAAGCAAAACTGCAGGCTTGGGATATCGACATGCAAATTCAAAACAAGCGCGGGAGATGAAATGTACGAGATTCTATAATAGAGGCATTGACTCAAAAACTCAATCAAATCACCAAAAATGTCTAGATAAATCCTCGCCATGAATTTAGGGTTTACCTTGACTTGTGAAGATGACTATCGCGATGTAAATGCAATATTATTCTTCATGAAAGATATCTTCAACTCTTTTCCGTCAAGTGTAGGAGGTGCATTGTGGTCTATATATCCCAGTTGCAACACCCAACGCGGAGATAACTAGACCACAATGCACTGTCCAACAGCTGAAAAAAAAGATGCCAACTGTGATAGTTACCATAAATTAAAATGAACATTTTCATGCTACAGTTTCACTTTATTTCTGCCACTAAACCATTTAGTTGAAATCATTAATGTTTGGCATGGGACTGTATGACAAGTAGGAGGTAAAAGCTTGAATTCTACTGTGAAAGACCTATTTTACAAAGCACTATTTTAGTTTCTATAATATTAATAATAATTTTACTAATATTTTACTGGACCATTTTACCAAAATCTTCTGATAATTAAAACAATAAATATTATTTGGACTGATTTCAAATGAAAATAGTTTTAATGTTCTCAATTTGCTCATTGTAGTTCAAAAAAGAGGTTCTGGGTTACTTTCAAGTGATTAAGCCTTATATCAGAACATTCAAGTACATATACAATACCGGATTGTTCAGTAATCCAGTACCCATAATTTTCATTAGTTTGAAATTATTTTTTGTTGTCTGAACATGTATTTGGAGATCTGTAACAGTGGGCGAAAGTAATGTATGATCTGCAATGAATTCTATTTCCAATGATTTAATTCACCTCTTACAGTGTACATATTTCCGACTATACATCATGCTACAGGAAGTTACTCACCCAGCAAATAATTCCATTTACGTTCATGTAACAATCAATTTTCAGTTCAATCATGTCAATGTAACATTTATCACAAATAAATGCGAGACATGAAAAATCTATTTTAAAAGCAATACTGTTGAAATTATGCAGGTTCGTACTCATCTTGAAGAGGTTTCCACACAACAGTTTGTGCCCATATTTTCCCATGTAGTGCTCAAAAACCTGACTGATGGTATTCATATCATGATATAGTCTATCAGTTAAGTTGTACAATAACTGAAACTTTCTATGACCATAGTCCTAAGTCTTTATTGCAAGACTTTTGCATTTTGTGGGAACTCACCACGGTTATCATTGCATTTTGTGAGACCTCGGCACTCTATCATTACATTTGGTGGGATCTCACCACTCTATCATTGGATATTGTGGAACCCCGTCACTCTATCATTGCATATTGTGGGACCACATCACTCTGTCATGGCATTTAAACTTTTGTGGGACCTCAGCACTCTATCATTACATTTGATATGATCTCATCACTCTATCATTACATTTTGTGGGTTCTCACCACTCTATCATTGGATATTGTGGAAGCCCGTGCCCCTGTCATTGCATATTGTGGGATCTCATCACTCTATCATTGCATTTGTGGGTTCTCACCACTATCATTGCATATTGTGGGACCTCATCACTCTAGATCATTGCATTTTGTGGGACTTCATCACTCTATCATTACATTTGGTGGGATCTCATCACTCTATCTTTACATTTTTGGGGTTCTCACCACTCTATCATTGCATATTGTGGGACCTCATCACTCTATCATTGCATTTTGTAGGACCTCACCACTTCATGATTGCAATTTGTTTATGTAGGACCTCCCAACTCCAATGCATTTTGTAGGACCTCACCACTTCATGATTGCAATTTCTGGGACCTCACCACTTCATCATCGCAATTTGTGGGACCTCACCACTCTATCAATGCATTTTGTAGGACCTTACCACTTCATCGTTGCATTTTGTGGGACCTCACCACTCCATCATTGTATTTTGTAGGACATCACCGCTCCATCATTGCATTTCATAGGACCTCACCACTCCATCATTGCGTCATGTAGGACGACCCCACTCAATACTATCCCTATTTCATGACTATTGTACTTTTCAGGATAAAACCACTCAGAGCCCTTGGACAGGAGTCTCACAGTTTTTGGCCACATCACAGAAAATAATCCAGTTTTCTGAGGGGAAGGAGCCAAAACCAGGGGACAGAATCGTGTATGTGGCAGGAGCATTTGACTGCTTCCATATCCTTTTCTTAAATACAACATACATGTGTGACTCGCTATCAAGTGGGTGGGCAATAAGTTCTAGAACTGGCAGAAATGATCGGTATATTTACCTCATTAGTAAGACCTATAATATGGGAAAGTTCTCTAGTTCAAACATATTTCATTACGGTAATTCCCCTAATAATTCAATCACAGGAAGTTCACTTCTCAGCTCTATTCAAACAACGAGAAAAAGTAACATTCCCATTCTTCATTCAAATTGAAGAAAAGTCATATAATGACAAAATATGACACTTTGTAGCAGGTGCCATGAAGTATATTGCCAGATATATGCCATTTTTGCTGCACTTCTGGTGATCGAATTATTAGGGGAATTGCTGTACCTCAACAATTGCAAAAGGATAATCTGGGACAAGTTATGATCAACTTGCATGCCCCTCTCTGAAAGATCTGAGTGGTACAGGCCAAACATAAAGTTTGACTTTTTTCAGAATGGAAAGTTGAATTTGCCTTAACTTTCTGCACATGTTGGTCACTTGGCATTTCTGAAGACAGCACGACAGGAGGGGGATTTCCTCATTGTAGGGTTACACACTGATCCTGTAAGTATTTCAGATTTCTTTTCAATATAATATTGGGAGGTCATTTTCCTAAATTCTAGAATTCCAGACTTTACCATAAGGGGCCCCCTTTTGACCCCCATCTCCCCTCCCATACACAAAATTTAACCCAGTGTACTCGGGAATTTTCTGATTTTTAGCTCCCCCCTCACTTCGTACTTAATACTTGAATGCCCCCTAAACAAATGCACTTTTGTACCCCACTCTCCAGTCCTTGTGGGTTTATGCCTGTTTTATTCTTATTTTCGGGAAAGCTTTTCATTGACTGGAAGTTTTTACCTCTGTTTTCAAAGAGTATATGTTACTTACTGTCGAGTTTGACAATTTCAGGTGGTGAACAGATACAAGGGAGCTAACTTCCCCATTATGAACCTAAATGAGAGGCTGCTCAGTATTCTTGCTTGTCGGGTATGTATATTGTGGAGAGTTATTCCCCCTTATAAAGCTGCTGTAAGAATCGTGAAATATATATGTGTTATAACATTTCATAATCTGCCATTGGTTGAACTGCATGGGGTCTATTATAAAGGGAAGTAACTGCACTTACCTCCCTTAGACGAAATTGACAAATTCATCTGTCAGGGCTGGGTGTGGTCAATATATATTACAAACTCTTGAATTAAATATAATTTTAGTTTGATTTTAACATTGAAGCCACAAGGCAATAATCGAAAACTTGTTTAAAGTTTAGTTATTCGCTGTATTTCATTTGATCCCAGAAGAAGAAGAACAGATAGTTTTAATAGTCGATTCATTCTGGTTTAACTGTTGTTGTCATTTCAGTTTGTGTCAGAGGTTGTGATTGGTGCTCCCTATGATGTTACTGCTGATCTCATGAACCATTTTAAGGTACAAAGTCAGTCATTGGTCAAATCTTGTCTTATAAAACTGCTTGTCATGACTAGTTTCTCATAAAACATATAATAAACTATACAGAATTTATTGAAATCCGAGGGGTTGGGGGCTAGCGGGGGCCCAGACCCCCCCCCCCCCCTATCCTCCACTATGAAAAGGACGTGGGGGGGGGGGACCGAAGTGCCCTGAAATAAAGAGAACCTGAAATTCCAAAAGTTTTCCAGAGAAGTACCCCCATTCCCATCAGTCCCAAGTATAAAACTTTCTCATGGTTGGGTGGGTATAGTTGACAAATTTTATTGGCATTTCATTTCATGGACTGACCTTGACCTATTTCATCAAGGTCAAATTCTAGTTGACACAATCTGTTTTAAATGGTTATCGTTAGGCATGCATCTGTGCATATTAAAGCCCATAAAGCTCTCGTTAACAACTGGCTTCCATCTGACAACTTCTTCTGGTCTCTGCATTCTGACAATCTAGGTCCTTTATGTATGATTTCGTGTCCAATCAGCTCGGCTCCAATGACTTGAATGTGAAAGCAGGCTCCCTCACTAGATTTAATGGGCAATTGTTTGCTGAATGTCAAATTGTCAGTTTGAGTGTTGCAGTTGATGAGATGATGGCTTCAAATTCCATAAAAAGTTTTTCAGATAAATTTTAACTGGATTTCAAAGCCAAATCAGTGATCTGCTCGAAGAAGTTAATTCATTTTGAGAAAATTAAACTGCATTATTCTTTGAAAAATATGCTAGATTGTATGAAAATCGTAATGAAGTTGAATGTACCGTTTGTTTTTCAGGTCGACATCGTTGTTCATGGTATGACACCCATCATGCCTGATGTAGGTGGTGCTGACCCATACGCTGTGAGTTTATAATTTATTTTCTAGAAGTTTAGCTGCCAAATATAATATAAATCTTGTTACATCATACACTTTATGACCTTCAGCTGCCAGACTTGTTCAGGTGGGCACACTTTGTATCAGGGTTCCAGTATGCCAAGCGATGACATTTTCGACACATCAGTTATTGTGCAATGAAATTGTGATTAATTAATCCAACGAAATCAGTTACATATTTCCTGGAAGCTATTCATTCAAAGGCTGTTCAGGATCGTAATATTTGGATACTTAACACAAAAATTGAGATGCTAAATTGTTGATTTTATCATGATTTTGTCAGGAGCCTAAAAGACGTGGAAAGTTCAAGTCTGTGGAAAGTGGCAATAAACTGACAACCCACATGATCATTGACCGTATCATCCAAAATAGGTGAGTCAGTGGTCTGGTTATTCTGGAGAATTGCGCGGTAAGCCAGGATTGGCCAGCGTGTGACATTCTAATTATCTATTGCCTGTCAGTTATTGACCATTTGATCATTGTATCCCATTGTAAGTATTTACCCTCCCTCTGACAAATTAGAACCATACCGACAAGTTAGAAGCATTCTGACCAGTTAGAACCATACTGACCAGTTAGAACCATATCAAGTTAGAACCATACCGACAATTTAGAACCATACTGACATGTTAGAACCCAGCCCTCACAATTAGAGAAAGTTGCCTCGAAAAAACAAGTGGCATTAAATCAAAACCCATTTAACACCATGTTAAAAATTGCTGAAGTGAACTGAATATACTACAGCATTTACCTCGGCAATTGCTGAAGCTGTGACTAATTGTGAGGATTGAGAACCATACTGACAAGTTATAACCATACTGACCAGTTAGAGCTGTACTGACCAGTTGGAACCGTATTGACCACTCAGAACCATTCCGACAAGTTAGAACCATACTGACAAGTTAGAACCTTACTGACCAGTTAAAACCATACTGACAAAAAAGTTAGAACCTTACCTACAATGTACAAGTTAGAACCACACTGAAAAGTTAAAACCATTCTGACCAGTTAGAACCATAACAAGTTAGAACCATACCCACAATTTAGAACCATACCACAATTTAGAACCACATTGACATGTTAGAACCATACTGACAAGTTAGAACCCTACTGATCAGATAGAACAATACTGACCAGTTAGAACCATAGCAAGTTAGAAACATACTGACCAGTTAGAAGCATACTGACAAGAACCATACTGACCATTTAGAACCATAATGACCAGTTAGAACCGTACTGACAAGTTAGATCCATATTGACAAGTGAGAACCATACTGACAATGAAGTTAGAACCATACTGACAAGTAAGAATCATACGGACAAGTTAAGAAACATACTGACAAGAACCATACTGAAAATGAAGTTAGAACCATACTGATAAGTTAAGAGCCATACTGAAAATGAAGTTAGAACCATACTGACAAGTCAGAACCACACTGAAAATGAAGTTAGAACCATACTGACAAGTTAGAGCCATAACCAAATCTTCAAAATGTTCTTCCTAAATTCACAACACACAAGAAATTTCATTTAATTTTGTATCATCAGTCGGAAAATAATTTTGCGGTTTCCTATTTCAGACTGGAGTTTGAAGCCAGAAACAAGAAGAAGATAACCAAGGAGATAAAGATATTCGAGAGGATGAAGGAGAATGCTGCCAATAAATGCGTTGATCAGAACCCAGAGGCTTCTGCCTGAATTAAGACTGTATGATGGGAATGTACATATTTAACGGAGGTGTTCTTTTCTTTCTCTCTATTTTATTTCTGTGGGAAATCTTAATATTAACAGTCTCGTTAATTTATAAATTCTTCAATAGGCAGCACTCGGATATATGTATTGTTGGTAACTGCGTCTTTAGCTTTACGGTATATGTTAGCATGTGGGAGATGTTGAAACTTTCATCAAAATATTGATATTTATAGAATGATATTCATTTATTATGGTAGTCTGAACTCGTCTGATCATAAGTTTTAACATTGTTCAATTTTTTTTACATTTTTGGTCATATTTATGATGCTGCATTGTGTAATACGATAATCATAATACAAGGACAACAAAAGGCTGTCAACTGCTTGACTATATTGACTGACTGCTCAACTTCTTCCTTCTATGTTAAGATGGAGTATATGGATAGGGTACATGGCACAGATGGGGTATTATGAGGGTATTTTTCCAAATTTAACAAAATAATCCCTCTAATAATTCAGTCACAGGAAGTGAAATTCCCCACCATAAAATCTGGGGATGATCAAATTCATTGGAACAGGAAATTGACAATGTTTCAAAACCATGCATATAATTCATTGTTTCTTTGTTATTTCAGTGATTTTAGAGGGTGATAGAATTTGATCAGAACCACCAATAGAATTTGTCCCCAAACTCGGGGGTGATTGAATTTTCATAGTGTGATTGAATTATTAGAGGGATTACCATAATTATTTTTTTGATTTCTCCCAAAAACAGGGAGTGATCAATTTTATCAGGGAAAATAATGTTTGATCCCACATTTGAGGGATTGTTTACTGTTAATAGAGTGTTTGGATTATTACAGAATGAACATGTACAGAACCTCTACGATTGGTTGTATTTCCTTCCAATTTTCTTTACAAGCCAATGGAAATGCTGGATTTCCATTTGAAAACTTGAATTGAGCAATCGACTGTTTTAAAACTAGAAGATATCCCAGAATGCACTGCTGTTTCTTTTAAACTCCATTGATCAATTATGTAGGCCTACTGCCTTGATTTCATGGATCGACACATCTAATCCAGAAATGAAGCTTTAGGTTTCTTGTGTAATGGACATACAAGCACATGGGGCTCCCGGGATTGACCTGGGCTGTCGTCATGCACACACCAGGTCATGGTAAGAATCGGTCTCGGCTCCTCAGAGAGCTTGTCATAAGAGGCGACTAACGGGGCACCTATGGGGATCCCGGGTGTGAAAAGGAATAGGACCCCACTCGTGTGTCTCGGGTGTTAAAAGAAATAGGACCCTACCCGTATGGTTTCCGGGTGTGAAAAGGAATAGAAACCAACGTGATATGATTGAAGTAGTGTTGAAAGCGACATTAAATCATGTTCACTCACTCACTCACTCCCAACTCTGGACATTAACGTTTGCAGTGACAGCTGTACTATGCAAAGATACATTCTATGTGTAACACTCAAATAATTTGAAATTTGTGAACATTGATGGAATCTAACAAACTTTCATGTTATAATATCTGATGAGAGTTGGCATGTGTTAACTGTCATTCTCATGAAGATGTGAAGTAGTCGTAGCCTTGGATTCTTGATAAAATTGAGAATTTTTAGTTTGTTCAAGGTCTTGTTATCGCGGAGAGTACATACCATGAAAAGTATTTGCCCATCTGGTAGTGGGCATTGGAGTCTGTATAATTACGTTGAGGTGAATATGGCTACATTTTGGTACATTTCTGCTGCAACATCAGTGATTGTGATGTCGATAAAATGCATAATGCAATACTGCTGGCTCACCGGTCTTTTCCTTGCTCACAATGGCGAGAAGCTTGACTAATATGTGACAGTTCAGAAACTTCCATGTTGAAGCCCATTGTTTTCCTTGTCTCATATAAAGGATTCGGTCTAATCCACCGATGGTATTGGATATGGTCACACTTGTGTTTTGAGATTATTCTGATCTGAGAATCAACAAATTTTTCACTGGTCATTAGGCCAAGAAAATAAAGTCTTGTGTTTCTGGTGAAAGACCAGAGACCCTTGGGAGATGTGGTGCAATGATGCAGCTTTTTATTTCTTTAAATTTGTATTTTCATTCTTAATCTGTATTTTTGTTCTGAAAAGCAAATCAAGGGTAAGAGCTTACAAGTTGGTCTGTTGGTACAGCCTCTAATATTTCACTTGTGAGATAAATTTATTATTATTGTCCATAATACACATATTATTATGTATGTATGATTGTGGGAGAAAAGCTCTTTTGAGTAGTAACCAGTTTGGTGAATGTCTGTCGTCGTTGGATGGAGTTGTAGACTGTGGATTAATAATACTTGACTGATGTTTCTTCATTATTTACATACAGCTGTCCGAATTTATTCTAATTATGAATATATTTACTGGGACCATGAATTTTTTTAGACTAAAATTTAATAGCTCAATCAGATATTGAATAGATCAATCAGCATATATGTGTTCAACATTGATTCACCTAATCTGTCCTGATTTAAATAGAATCATGATACGAAATGTCTCTTCTTATCATTACATAAATGAACAGAAGGAACTCAAGAAAGTGTTCAAAAAATTCTACAAGACCTGTTCTGTCATCAATGCTTCAATTTCTCTGACTTAAGAGGTAGTAGCATTATTTAAAAAATATTCAGCAAGTAACATTTTGATAAAGGTTATGTAGTAGTTGAGAACAAATATGGTGAATATTTTTCTGCGACCTCAACTTTTAAGGACTTCACAAAACAAGCATCAGCAATATTCTAGGCACGATGTTTTGCGATATCGGAAATTGTCACTGAATTTCCGATATCGGAAATGAAAGCTCGGGAAGCTTTACGAAAACCAACCTTGCAATTTCCGATATCGGAAATTCAGTGACAGTTTCCGATATCGGAAATTGAAGGACATGAATTTCCGATATCGGAAATTTTAATTCCGATATCCGAATTTTCAATTTTGATATTGGGAATTCAAATTCTTGAATAAAAAGCACTTTGGCTTGCCATACATTTGCATCAGTTCTATGCAAAATGTTTTGGTATAAGCAAGTGTTCTTTATGTATTTATCAATACTATAATTATGTATGAACATATTTAAACCACCAGTGTTTCTAAGAGCATGTTTTAATCATGCATTTGTTATCCAGAATTCATACACTGCCAAAAATTCCCTACTTATTTAAGATAATGCCCTAAAATTTTCTTGAAATTTAATAATTTTACTCAAAATAAGTTAAATTTTAAGATTTTCTTTTCTTGTTTAAGTAAAATATACTTAACCCACTCCAAAATTTACTTAAACAAGAAAAAAAAATCTTAAAATTGAAGAATTGTTCTAAAAAAATCTTGTTTTAAGAAAAATTGTAAGATTTTTTTCCTTGTTTAATTAAAATTTGGAGTGGGGTAAGTATATTTTACTTCAACAAGAAAAACAATCTAAAAAATTTCTTAATTTTACTCAAAACAAGTTAAATTTTCTCTTATTTCAAGAAAATTTTAGGGCATTATCTTAAATAAGTAGGGTATTTTTTACAGTGTAATTTTAGTATTTGTCTCTATTTTAATT
Source organism: Hanleya hanleyi (assembly GCA_036873755.1). Lineage (NCBI taxonomy): Eukaryota > Metazoa > Mollusca > Polyplacophora > Lepidopleurida > Hanleyidae > Hanleya > Hanleya hanleyi. The sequence goes on from JAVTVY010052347.1 coordinate 140,652, forward strand.
ATTATGAAGACCTATATATTATCCCTGTGTGACTTGCATCATATTTTCTCTCATATCTGCTTAGCAATATGTAAATGTTTAGAATTATCAACAAATTACAAGTGCATAGTGATAAATATACATAATATACAGAGAATCAAATTGATCAAGCTTCGTTATACCGGTGTGTATAATGTGCATTATAACAATAAGTTAACAATTTCAGCATTGTTTGTTTACTACATGAATATTCAGTTCAACTTGTGGACTTTTTACATTATTTCTCTGAATTTTTAATATGTAAATAAATTTAATCTCAGAAGTTCACAATCAGTTATTCCTATTTTAATTCTCTGGCATATCTGTAAGTGTCCCAGACCACATCTGTAAGTGTCCCAGATCACATCTGTATGTGTCCCAGACCACATCTGTAAGTGTCCCAGACCACATCTGTAAGTGTCCCAGATCACATCTGTATGTGTCCCAGACCACATCTGTAAGTGTCCCAGACCACATCTGTAAGTGTCCCAGACCACATCTGTAAGTGTCCCAGACCACATCTGTAAGTGTCCCAGACCACATCTGTATGTGTCCCAGACCACATCTGTAAGTGTCCCAGACCACATCTGTAAGTCTCCCAGACCACATCTGTAAGTGTCCCAGACCACATCTGTATGTGTCCCAGACCACATCTGTATGTGTCCCAGACCATATCTGTAAGTGTCCCAGACCATATCTGTAAGTGTCTCAGACCATATCTGTATGTGTCCCAGACCACATCTGTATGTGTCAGACCACATCTGTATGTGTCCCAGACCACATCTGTATGTGTCCCAGACCATATCTGTATGTGTCCCAGACCATATCTGTAGGTGTCCCAGACTATATCTGTATGTCCCAGACCATATCTGTGTGTCCCAGATCATATCTGTGTGTCCCAGACCATATCTGTATGTGTCTCAGATCATATCTGTATGTGTCCCAGACCATATCTGTATGTGTCCCAGACCATATCTGTATGTGTCCCAGATCATATCTGTATGTGTCCCAGATCATATCGGTATGTGTCCCAGACCACATCTGTATGTGTCCCAGACCACATCTGTACATGTATGTGTCCCAGACCACATCTGTATGTGTCCGAGACCATATATGTAGGTGTCCCAGACCACGTCTGTATGTGTCCCAGATCACATCTGTATGTGTCCCAGACCACATCTGTATGTGTCCCAGATCACATCTGTATGTGTCCCAGACCACATCTGTATGTGTCCCAGACCACATCTGTATGTGTCCCAGACCACATCTGTATGTGTCCCAGACCACATCTGTATGTGTCCCAGACCACATCTGTATGTGTCCCAGACAATATCTGTATGTGTCCCAGACCACATCTGTAGGTGTCCCAGACAATATCTGTAAGTGTCCCAAACCACATCGGTAGGGTGTCCCTACAGGCACCTTGAATGTCTGTTGGTGTCCCACACCATATATAGGACTCCTGGGTATTCTTACATTTACCAGTTTTACCACATGATGAGGCGTTTACTCCATCAGACGTCCATGATGCTCATCCATTAACATCAGATGAGTTGTTTGAGCTGATCTGTCATCACAGCTCCCGAGCTAGCATATCTAATTCCACTTAAACCGGTGCTGGGGGCCGTGCGGATACTTCATTGTCTCCACATGAACAGCTGCAATAAAAGCGCGGCTGAGATACTAAGGCTACATTCGAGAATCCACTGAATTCTTGGGTCTGAATGTTCGGTGTCGACGAATACTTTCCTGTAGAGTCGTATGGTTGCTTTTTAGTCGCCAGACGTCATTTTTCCCCACCTCTTGCATATCGTTCCAATCAGTGTCCCACACCATACATCTATAGGTTCTGTGTCCAGACCATACCTGTTGCTGTCCCTGGCCATATCTATAGGTGTCCCAGACCATATCTATAGGTGTCCCAGACCATATCTATAAGTATCTCAGGCCACATCTGTAGGTTTCCCAGACCACATATGTAGGTGTCCCATCTGTAGGTGTTCTCAAAACTGCAGGTGTCCCAGACCAGATCTGTAGGCATCCCACACCACCTCTGTATGTGTCCCAGACCACATCTGTATGTGTCCCAGACCACATCTGTATGTGTCCCAGACCATATCTATAGGTGTCACAAATCATATCTGTATGTGTCCCAGACCACATCTGTATGTGTCCCAGACCATATCTGTTTGAGCTTTGATGTATTGAGGATGGCACTGTCGACACAAATACAAGAAATGTCCTTTGCCAACCCAAGAAAACAAGACGCATCCCATGGCATCAGATTGTACTGGGGTTAAATACCTGGTGCACAACTTGTGTCCGCATGGCGGGTGGGTTCAGGTTCCTGTTGCTTCAATGCATTTTGCTGAGAAGCAACAGGAACTTGATAATGTGATGTCTAGCACTGTAATATCACTTGTCTTTATTGCACCATGTAAGCGTCCTGTCCGTGTCTTGTGCGCTGTCAGTGTTTTATAGGGTGGATGGAGGGTGTCTGTTTCCATGCTGCTTCAAATATTTCTTCTTTGAAGTAGCAGGAACACAACTGGGCTGGGTGGTGCTTAGTTGGTTTCGTCATGATATAGCTAGCTGAAATATTGTTGAAAGCAACGTTGAATTCTATTCACTCACTCACTCACTGGTGACTGTTGTGCCATGTGGTATGTACCGCATATGTAGTTAAATTCACCCATCCGCAACTGATCAGAATTTTGGACAGGATTTTCCCAAAATTGGTCTTGAGATAGGCGTACTGTTCTCGCATACATTCGTATGTTCCCATTTCCAGCATTCTCCCTATCCTCATAATGGCACCATATCTAATCTGGAGGCCAAACATGCACCCCCAGTCATGAACCCCAAGTCTATTTAATTTGAGTGAACTTAAACTGTTTTGTAGGTCACCGGGTCAAAGTAAGTCCATCTGTACTCAAGTAATCATTCTAACTATAACAACTATGCCGAATAGATGAGGTCGTATACGGAGATAGCACGTTGAATGTCTGTCAACAAGTATTTGTTGTGATATCAGCAGGTAATGGATTTGTATCAAAATTGGGTATGACCTAAAAAAACTATTCTATTACATCTGGTCAAAATACAGGTATATCCTGAAGCCCATATGAGCTCTTTCTTTCCAATTGGTGAGTTCAGTATGACCTTATTGTGTAAAGGATGAAGGTCCGGGATTCGATCCGTGATCCCCTTACTTGCCAGACCAGTGCTCTACCGACTACACTCCTCCCCGCCTAAATCCACTTTCCTTCCGAAATCAGCCCAGGTTCTCCGGTCCAGAGCCTCACGCTCCATGAACCAGTGGTCACGGCACCAAAGTAAAGGATGAAGATTTTTAGGTGTTATCAGGATTCGATCCGGGTTCCCCTTACTTGCCAGACCAGCGCTCTACCGACTGAGCTGAAGGGAAATTCCCCGCATCTGTAAGCTAGTATAAGCACTGGTACGAGTGCCTCCCATTACACTCCCCACCGCCTAAATCATCTCCCCTTCCGACATTAACCCAGGTTCTCTGGTCCAGAGCCTCATGCTCCATGAACCAGTGGTCATGGCACCAATGTAAAGGATGAAGGTTTTAGGCGCTATCGGGATTCGATCCGGGTTCCCCTTACTTGCCAGACCAGCGCTCTACCGACTGAGCTGAAGGGAAATTCCCCGCATCTGTAAGCTAGTATAAGCACTGGTACAAGTGCCTCCCGTTACAATTGTTCAGTTATTGCTTTAGGTCAAACAGTCTTGAAATAAGCAATGTGACAAATCAGCAAGGTTCAAACATCACACTTCCATCTTCTCACAGTCTCGGATTCCATTCCAGATCAGTCACCTCTAGGCAAGACAATGATGATATTAATAAGGAACTAGAGATGTCTCCTGCAAGCAGCAGGTGGCACTGGATGACAGATGTGAAACTTAGAAACAACTTGAAGACGATGTTTTTTATTCTGAAAATCTATGCTGGCTTGAGGTCATGGATTGAATATTGGCTTTATAATGTCCAGCCAAATGAATTGTTCGGCCAGTCCATGACTAACACCCGAGGCCCACATCATGTGGACATTTACATTGCAACACCATCACAGCTCCTCTGACAGCTTCAATCTATGCAGTCGAGAACTTGAATACATAAAGACAGTGTATAGCTGTTTATACTGGTAAACAATAGTGCATACTACATGTAGTATATCATCTCCAGAGGCAGTCATGTCGTCTGTGATTATTCTTGGCAAATCAAAAATGGAGATAAATGTTGTACCATTTTTCTTTGAACGAGAACTGGCATCCAAAATAAGTTCACTTTCGCAACGAAGAGTCTTTGAACATAATAGTACCAATCAGTTCAAGTTAATAACACAGGTCAAACTCTCTCCGATATCCAAATGGCTCCTCTACAACCAGTTTTGATGGCTTGAGAAAGTACACTATAAAATGGAGCCTGCAAAAGTGAAAGAAAACTGCACTTGCATGTAACAATCTGAAGATAGCTGAGCAAACAAATTGAGATTTTATTCAAAACAGCCATTTCTTTTTTTTTTCCAGTTTGAGATATATTTCATCAGGAAAAATACTTTAATATGATATTACGAAGACACTGGCTATCATATACACCTCACTTTTGATCCAATATGTTTCACAATTTGCCAAATCCACAGCTGACATGGCTAATACAATGTGTAAGAACTCATAGAGATTAGCTCACACATTAAGGCCATATCCAGAGCCATTTTGATACCTGTTATTAGGTATGGGCTCCCAAACTTTACAGCCAATTTTAATGCTTTTCACATACAAATACGCTTAAATACATACAAATGCGCCCCAAAAAAGGCAAGAAAGGGTGTCCCCAAATAAACCCTGGGTATGGCCCTGTACATGGTCAAGTGTCCTGGACATCCGAGCAGACAACATCATTCATAGTGCAAGTAGCACATTATAGAAGAATCGTTCTTGTACAGGGTTCACACGGGTCCTGGATTTCCTTGAATTCTGAGAAAACAAATTTCAGGACCTGGAAATCCTTGCATTCTGACAATATTTGTAGTGTCCTGAAAAAGTCCTTGAATTTTATTTTTATCCTTGAATAAAATATGGGCCGGAGGGAGCCACTTTCGATAGGCATCTGACTTAGCTCTAGATAAATAAGTGTTGAAAATTTTGTGGTTGTGTCTTAAGCGGTTTTGCCTAAAATGCAGTAACGGACGGACGTACATGGCGACGACAATACCCCGAGACCAAAATGGCCGAGGGGTAAAAAAAATAAATGGACAGAATCAACCAAACCTTTTCTGCATCATGTTCCAGTCCTGTATCGTGATGGTGCATTTCATCATCGCGGAATTTCTTTATCGTCTGGAAAGCGAAAGAAAATCAAAGGTGAAAGTAGTTTATTGGCTTAGGTAGCTCTAATGACCATACTCAAAATGTGACACAGATAATGCGACATGGAAGATGTTAATTGTATCTGGTCTAGTTCGCTGAGCATATCAAGAAAACATGAACCATGTTATATGATGAGAATCTCATGCATTGTAATGAGAGCCAAATTCTGGAGCTCACAGCAGCCTGTCGATATAAGTCGTCTGCATCATCACTATGGCATTGTCCGCATAACAGTCGGTGACGTCAGCAGAACGTGCACATTTGCCTGACGAATCTGGATTACTGCTTGTGCATGGCTGAACAAATTTTTACACCAGATGTATGAATAAATCCTAAGGTACAGGAAATGTCACATTTCTAACATCTGATTTGAAAAACAAATATCAAGGCATCTCCACTGGAATGGAATCCTGGACTAATCAAATGCATGTGGGGTGTAAATCTGGTAAGCTTAGTAATAGTTCAAGAGATATTGCAGTAATACCATTTGACACAGTTCCTGGAACATGTAACTCATCAATGCCATTCATGTTCAAGACTTGAGATGCATGTGTGGTGTAAATTTGGTGGCTGGTAGCATTAAAATGAATCAAAATGAGTCCATGTATGAACTTGTATCCAAATAGGCTCTGTACATGCGGTTTAGCCTACCAGGCAAAATCTTTCTCAACTCCCTATGTACTGGATTTTTTGAATCCGTGACATTATCCCGTGAGACTCCCTGCTACGAGATTTCACTGTCACGAAGGCATGACTCTGTTGAGATGGGTATTTTCGCTTTTTTGTATACCGAAAACAACATTTACGTGATGCGTGACTGGATCATCATTTCACAATATGAGGGTGGCGAAAATGTCGCGTGGGGAAAATGTCGGGTGGATATAATTTCGTTGGGGAAAGTGTCGGTGGGGAAGATGTCGGGTGGGGATGTCGGTACCCCGTTAAACTGGTATTGACACTGCCATGAATAGCTAGGAACAGACTGGAGATGTATTCATAACAGTTTACAAAGTTTCGAATATGATACTCGGAGCTTTCCAACAATATATGTGACATGACAAAAGTATTTGTCTGAAAATTCCCATTTCCTGCATGCCACTCACAATTATTATCTACCGGAGGGGGACTTAGGGATTTGCTCTGTCCATCATTCCGCTGTTCCATCACACTTTCCTTGTGACTGCAATAACTCAAAAACTATTTGTCCGATTGACATCAAACTTGGAAAGTTGGTTGGTATGAGATGGAGGATCACTGATGAGATTGTTATTCGGCAACCTGCGCAATCCAATATGGCCGCCGAGGCTTTGACCCTATTCAGCCATGCTACCTAAGATTGTGACTGCAATAACTAAAAAAAAATTTGTCCGATTGACATCAAACTTGGACAGTGGGTTGGTATGAGTGAGAGGATGACTGGGATTGTTTTACGGCAACCTGTGAGATCCAATATGGCTGCCATGGCCTTGACACCCTATTGAACCAAACTACGTAAGCTTGTGACTGCAATAACTCAAGAACTACTTGTCCGATTCACATCAAACAGGGAAAGTGGTTTGATATGAGTGAGATGATGGCTAGGATTGCTTTTCGGCAAATGCCATGCTAAATAAACTTGTCACTGCAATAACTAAAAGCAATTTGTCTGCAGAGCGTATACTACAAGGCACGCAGCATATGTATACAGTCTACATTGGAGGGTAGCTCAGATTGTGACAATGGGAAAATGGTGATGGTCAAGGTCAATTTTGACTGTAGATAAGTAAATTCAAGATATTTACCTGTAATAACTCTTTATGCTCTACTGGGTCTAACTCCATCAGTTCCCGGATTTGACTAATTGAAAGAAACCAACACTCATTACAGTATTTTTAAGCATACTGAATACAAATGTATATTTCAGGGGTAGCCTACTTATTATTTCGGTTGCAAAAATATCAATGCATGCAAGTGAAGAATTCAAGAAGTTGTAAGCTTTCGCTATGAAGATGAAGCAAATTAGTATCAAATTAACACAAGGCTATTCTATGGATAACAACTTCTTTATTGCTGTAGAGCTGACGTTTCGTTGGAGATACTTCCAACTTTTTCAAAGCTAAAGTTTCAAAAAGCTTTGCTTTGAAAAAGTTGGAAGTATCTCCAACGAAACGTCAGCTCTACAGCAATAAAGAAGTTGTTATCCATAGAATAGCCTTGTGTTATATACGCCGACTTCTAAATGCCTATCAAAGAAATTAGTATCAAATTTGCAAAACTTTTAAAGGTTCTACCAAATGGTCCTCACCACCCATACTTTTTTAATGCTAAATTGTTGTAAGAGGTTATATTTGATTTTTAATAGCGGTTTACTGTTTCTGGGAATGGTCGAAGTTTTCAACAAACAAACTTGAAACCCTCCATTATCACACCTGTTTGGAAACGGCGAAGACTGTGAGCTGCAGACCCATGACGTCTGAATCTGATTACTATCGTTCGAAACCAGCTATCATAGCGAATTTTCTAGTCGACATTTCTGTTGTAATGCCACCAACGTCACAAAAACCTAACGTCTTTGTTGACGTCATGCTGATGTCGTCATACCCTATTGTTGTGCAACGCACGTCACAATAGGACGTCTGACACAACCGATTAGTCGATATTGTACGTTATCATAATTAGACTCTGACATCATGGGTCAGAGGTTATGGCTTCAATACGTTTTTCCACCCCATCTGTTTTATTGTGTTAAAAACTCCAATTTGATCTCATTTTTCACAGAAAAAAAACATCAACTTGTTGTTTACACAGCTTTTCTGTATGTTTTCATGCAAGGTGTACAGCGGGTATTTGGTGGAACCTTTAAGACAATGCTATCCTTACATGGCCATGGGTGTTTGTTTTCCACTATACATGTGTAGTTCTAATGATTTCAGAAGGAATAATAAGCCATTTACTGGATGGTGCGATACAATATAGCTTACAGAAAGCCAAGCTTCCAGCATGTAATTACCTGTTGTAGTGTTCACCTATCACCTCTTCTACTGCCACTGTACATGCCATGGCCCCCTCCTTACCTAACAAGGCTGACCCAGCACCTGTAAAAATACCACCACCGGGCTTGAAAATACTCTTCTCATTTACGTTCATAAAGTTGGACCGCAGTTCACAGTTCGCAGTTCATTATTTGAGGAGACCAGCAACTATTTCCTCAGATATGGACATCTGTATTTTTTTTATTATGAGTAGGCCCTACTTTGAACTCCAAACTCTGTATAGCAAGAGAGGATGTCATGCTCTATATCTTTGCATATTCATATCCCAAATCTGACACCAGGGGGCGCTGCTAGGGGCGCTGTTATGAGTCGTTGAATACCTGGTCCCGAATAACGAACTGCGAACCGCGGTCTAACTTTATGAACGTTTTTCATTTTGTTACCCTTGAGGTATTCCCATCGACAGATTCAGAAGCATAAGGATTAAAATCTCATGCATTAAATTGCATTGATGTGACTTTTGAAGTTTGAAGTTTATATTATTAATTTTTATTACGGAATAATGTACATTTCTACCAGCAGTTGATGCATGGCATCTGGATGGGTATATCTGTATGAGGGTAACCTAGGACTTCTAGGTATAGCTCATTGCCTCAGTCAGATCAACATTATAAAGACTGAAAAATAGGTATCAACCTAAAACAAATCCAGCTACATTCCATATGGGGAGTAATGCTGTTGGTCGGACACGATGGCGGACTATCAGCCTCTCGAAGGTCTCCAAGTGTTCCTTTTCCTGGTCCTGCATCTCCTACGGAATACAAACATAATTATTCACAATGGTTTGAAATGATTTAACCGCTAAAAACTGTCGTGGTGAGGCAGCACTCCCCCCAATGATGTGTAAACTGTGTGATCAGTCAGACGAAGTCCAGGGGCAGATCCAGACTCTATTCGATCCAATTTCTGACTTTATTTTAGTGAAGGCTGCTGTGACTGTATTTCGGAATACGGTAATTCCCCTAATAATTCAATCACCGGAAGTGCAGCGAGAATGGCTTATATCTGGCAATATTCTTGATGGCACCAGCTACAAAGTGTCACATTTCGTCATTATAGGACTTTTCTTCAATTTGAATGAAGAAAGGAAATGTTACTTTTTCTCTGTGTTTGAATAACAGAGTTGAAAAGTGAACTTCCTGTGATTGAATTATTAGGGGAATTACCGTACAGTGGATATTATTCTACTGTAGATCTCCACCTGATGTGATGCTCAAAATGAACATTTCCGTCCAATGAAAAGTTCTCCACAGAAGAGCCCCCCTCCCCCCCCCCCACCTAAAACGTATGTATCTTACCATACCCCTATTTCTTCTAATTATTCAATTGGAAAAACTTAACTTAAGGCATCTGTCGAGAGAAATTCTGTTAACATTCTACAAATATCACTAGCTATATTTTCAGTTCTTGGGATAAATAACATATCCATGCCACAGTATTTAGCCTCAGCTGATATAAAGATGATTTTTTCTGCATCAAAGTCTAAAAATTCTGTTCAAAAAAAATAGAAGGAATAATCTAGAAATGATACTTTGCGCAACACACACTGAACAGTTATAATGTTAAACTGTATTCCTGCTCTGCCGTCATGATCGAAACCATAGAACAGTGAGTGAGTAAGATTTAATATTGTTTTCAACAGCTAGGTTTTCAGTCATATCATGACGGTGCCTACATGTACCAGGACACATGCATGCCCCCAGTTCCTAAAATCCTGGAAACTGATCAGCCTAGCCAGCACAGCACCTGGTCACCCATCCAAGTATTGACCACACTCAACATTGCTTAACTTCGATTCCCTGATGAGAACTGGTGTGTCCAACGTGATACGCCATATCTCCACTATAGAAGCAGGAGATATGACAGGTATTGCACTGATACCCTTTGAATATCTGGTGTATTCTCCAATACTTTACAGAAAAACTCCTCTGCAGTCATCACCCGTGAATGTTGACATGGTTGGGGTGATAAATTATTGGACTACAAAGTGAATGGCTAGTCAAAAATTATCATGTGGGCTGATCAAAATTCTGATGAGTCTGAGGTGAGTGAACTATAGTGAGTGATTGAAGATGCGCTTTCAACAATTTCAAATATTTCAGCTATATCGCGACGAACCAACTAAGCACCACCCAGCCAAGTTGCTTTCTTGCTACTTCAAAGAAGAAATCTTTGAAGCAGCATGGAACCAGACAACCTCCATCCAACCTATAAAACACTGAGGACAGCGCAAAAGACACAGACAGGACACTTACATGGTGCAATAAAGACCAGTGATATTACAGTGCTAGACATCACATTATCAAGTTCCTGTCGCTTCTCAGCAAAATGCAGTGAAACAACAGGAACCCATTATGTTGATAGTGCAATAGATGACTTTCTGGGAACATTTGATGCGAAATACCTTTATGAGAGGTCCTACAGCTGTTCTCCCTAACACAGCTAACTGCCCCTCATAGATACGATCTGCTCCCAATTCTCCAGCATGGTCAACTCGGATGATCCGGTCTAGTGCAGATCTAGTCCTTAACGCTTTTGCAGTGGGACGAGAAGAAGCCAGGCGACACTTCAAACAGATTGTCCCATGTAGTGACGGTGATTTGACCACTGTTGCTGCAGATCTAGACAGCATTATTGCGGACATTTCTCAGCCTTCTTCAGAAGGAAATACAATGACAGTCTGGCAGAATCTAGATCTTGGTCTTCTGTATTCTTACAATCTTCTGTTCACTGTAACAATAAAAACAGAAATAATCAAACACTGCCATATACAGTGGACATAAGGGGTGGTGGTGGAGGGGGGGGGGAGGGAGTGGCTATTCTCCTTGTCCTAGTTTAACATGTTTAAAGATGAACTGTAAAGCTTTCAATTTTTTTCTGAAACTTTTTTCCTGAAATGTTTGCTTACATACATCTTGTGTTATGTGATATAACTGTTATATGATTTTGGGGCAACTAATTTTGCTAAATTGTACCAATAACAATATTAAAGATATCCTGTTATAAATCTGTATTGAAAACTTGTTGCTTGTCTCTCTTTGCTTGTCTCACGTTATGACATTATAGGTCTCCTTCATTCAAGTTTTAGTTAATTTATTATTTTGCATGATGTCATGCTACGTCGGATGAATGAGTGAGGACCACTATAATGTCATTATGTTCCAAAAACAATGGCTCAGGCAATCGATGACGTTTTTGAAAGCTGTGGCTCCCGTTTTCTGGTGGTATAAGTTTTGACTCATCGTATACTCTGAAGAAGAAAATAATCCACAAAACTATTACCACACATAAACAACTATAACTACAAAGGCCTTAATTTCTGACATTTCAGCAGGACATTGGAAAGCTTTGCAGTTCACCTTTAAATTTGTTGTGATCAATTTTAGCATATACATACAAAGTTTGGGTATAGGATTTACGATACATCAGATGATATGATATGAATATCTAACATATTAATATGCACAGTTTCGTTTAGCCGCAACTGTTCCTATCAATAATGCCTGCGGTTGATAGTCACAAGCGATGAGTGTTGATCTCCGTGTGCTGTAACCTTTATGAATTTTCAAACTGATGCTCCTTACCGGTTATTTTCTGGAAGCTAATTCCTTTTCCTCCACGCTTGTCGCTTTTATTAAAGTTGGCAGTGCTGGTGATTAGCTGTACACGATCCGTTTTCACAGCGACCCTTATTGTAGATGCCATGTTCTTCATGTCAGTCCACGTGTGCATGCGTAGTGGCCCAAATATACACAAAATGGCATGGGGAAGGTCGGGGTCGATGTGAAAATGGTTCATGTACAGCTAATCGCCAGCACTGCAAACTTTAATAAAAGCGACAAGCATAGATGAGAAGGAATTATCTTCCAGAAAATAACTGGTAAGGAGCGTCAGTTAGAATATACGGTACGAGTTATAGCACACAGAGATCGATACTCATCGCTTGTGACTATCAACCAGGCCCGTAGCCAAGGGGTGTTTTCTGGGTTCGGGCGAACTCCCCTTTCGGAAATTTTATATATTTTTCTCATATAAATGCCCTTTTCAAACACTGAAGCGAACCCCCTATTTGCCTCTTTTCCTATACAGCGAACCCCCTGAGGTGTTCTTTCGGAGTGAAGGCGTTCGAACCACCCCTCAGCAAATCCTGGCTACGGCCCTGCAACCGCAGGCATTATTGATAGGAACAGTTGTGACCAAGTTTCTTAATGACAATACAGTGAAACCTGTATCATCTACATCATAGGGATGTCACTAAGTTTTGAAGTAGCAGGTGGAAGGCATGGATGTAGGCAGCCACAAGAAGTGACATTATAGTGTTTCGACAAGAAATTACATGGAAAGTAGGTGGCTGTTTTAGGCCATTTTGGTTATAGTAGGGGACCAAAAAGGACGCCTACCGCCTTCTAATGACATCCCTGTGCTTGGAACCAGATTATATATAAGCTTACTGTCTGTCCCACATAATAGATCCGAGATGTTTTTGGCGATATTTTGGAGACAATTTATCGGACGACATTGAAACTTCACACAGTAGATAAACTATTAAAAGTACTAATTTTATTCCGAAGTATCAATAAAATTCTCCCAGTAGCTCTCAATAAATCGCGAAAACAAAAATTAGATGGGAGATTTTTGGTTTAATTTTTGACATCATGACGTCAAGCCTGCATGTTATATCATTGGCAGATCAACGTCATTGTGGTCCCAAAATAACATGGTAGGTATTGGTGATTTTCGTCAATTCTCAACAGATTTTAATGAAATATGGGGCAAAAATTTGTATTTTTCAGTTTATATAATGTGTGAAGTTTCAATGTTGTATGATAAATTGTCTCCTAAATAACGACGAAAACTTCTCGGAATATATTATCTGGGACAGACAGACAGTGTTTGTCTTGACAGAGTTCTGGATTATCAAGGTTCCAAATTTTACTCAGGTGTCAGTATTCAATGGTTAATGTCACTGTAGTATATCAATGAAATAAAACATTTCTTCTTGTCTAAAGAGGGCAAAGATGCAGTTGTGTTGTCTCAATATTGCAATAAAATGTAGCTATGATTTACTGGTCAGTGAGAATTAACAGGCAAACTTGTGGAAGACTACAACTTGTGGAGTTGTACGGTAACGTGAATAACACAAATTTTGTAATTCACAGCTGCTTATATCATAAACTGTGATGTGTCTTTGACAGTCTGAGAGTCAACATGAAAAAAAATGGCAACTGATAAGGGTGTTGTTGTTGTTCTTCTTCTTGGGGATCAACTATTTCGGGGTTTGAAACGGTGACTGACAGAGCTGCGTTACGATGATGCACCGGATACTGTAAACCTGGGGAACGAAGTCCTCAATAAACTCCTTATACACATAAATTCCACGACGTCTACGAGAAATCCTGCACAAAGCTCTGACAAATATCTGTGCTGTCGGTCACGTACTCGAACTGACAGTTCTCCACACGTGTTTGTACTGAACAGTTGTCTCCCGTAACTATAAATAAGGGACCATATACACTTTCCTGTTTGGCTGGCGGATGCATCCAATCAGTAGTATGTATTCCGCAAATCCCCTATCATTGGGTGGGCGAAGTTGGGTGAAAGAAAAAGAGGCTAGAATTCAACTTTATAAATAGAAAACTATACAGCTTATGGGTTATTGTCCAATCATCATAATCCCACGTTCCCTTTTCACCAGCCTGGTCTGCCTGCCAAAAGGATTATTATTCATCAAAATTCCGTCTTTCGCTGTATCTTTATCAATTGGAAAACGTACTATGTATACGTTCTTTCCATGAAAGTATTTTATCGCTCTGGAAAAAGTAGATCTAGTAGGTGTAGCTGGTGATGCATAAATTCGATATTTTAAACTCTGACATTCTTTCCATAAACCCTCCAAGCCTTGCACAAATCCAAATCTAACCAGATCGGCTGTGTTCCACTTCAAAATTTGTATTTTAAAATTCATTTGGTCTTCAGCGAGGGCTGGACTATGAAACTAGCCGGCCTCACTCGGCACGGTTTCGGATAATGTTGGACATTATCACCTCGAACCGTAGCCACAACTGTTCCTATCAATAACCTTCGGATGATAGTCACACCTGGCGTTCATTCATCTCCGTGTGCTATAACCCGTACCGTATAAAAGTTCATTTTGATGCTCCTTACCTGTTATTTTCGGGAAGCTAATTCCTTCTTGTCCACGCTTGTCGCTTTTATTAAAGTTTCCGGCGGTGATGATCAGCTGTGCAAGAGCCGTTTACACATCGACCCTGACTTTCTCCATGTTACTGTAGATGCCATTTTGTATAACTGCGCATGCGTAGTGGCCCAAATACACGCAATATGGCATCTACCGTAACATGGGGAAAGTCAGGGTCGATGTGAAAACGGCTCTTGCACAGCTGATCACCACCGCCGGAAACTTTAATAAAAGCGACAAGCGTGGACAAGAAGGAATTAGCTTCCCGAAAATAACAGGTAAGGAGCATCAAAATGAACTTTTATACGGTACGGGTTATAGCACACGGAGATGAATGAACGCCAGGTGTGACTATCATCCGAAGGTTATTGATAGGAACAGTTGTGGCTACTCGAACCGCATTGCTAAGAATCCATATTGGCATCTATGTTGAAAGCACAGTATCACGCCGAAACAACGAGGACTATATGAGCGGAAACACATCCTATAGCATGTGGTGTGCATCACGTGCGGCGAATCACGGTTCACACCGGAGCAGTGCAAAATCCTTACACCATTAATGCGCGAGGTACTATGATTTCGACGGAATAGGCCGAGCAGTCGCGAATGTAGCCCGCCTCTGTCAACAGAAAGGTAAAATATCCGGCGATCATATAAGTTTATCCTTATCATTACTATAGGTAAAGGTTTAACGATCGAGCTATAATACCGCATTACAGAACAATATCCAATCAAGAAAAAGTGGTTATTGATCCATAGAAAAAGGCTGAATATCCCGATCGCGCTATTATACCGTATTACGGAACAATATCCACTGCCGAAAATAAACGCTTCCCTGTCAGAGCCGGAAATGTTTTAGTGCTCCCCAGTCGCCTGCTTGAAGCAACCACAAAAATTCAATTGCGTCATCCAGAAAATAGATAGTTTAAAGGAGAAAGAATTTCGACAGTTTGTATTTAGAAATAAGGCGTTACGATATTGCACATTTGGCGCTAGTCAATACCCGTTGGGTGGGTGGTCCCCCTGCCTCGATGCTGAAACTTGACCTCCCCCCCCCCCCCAAATTCTGCTTGTGGCACAGGGTGTCGTACAAGTTGGAGGGGTCGCATTTAATTCCCCTTAAAAGGAGTCGTCCATAATCTCGCATTCCCTCGTCGCTACCTCATGGAGTAACCGTCAGACTGTCCAGGAAATTGAACGTCTCCCTACAGATCGTACAGTTATATTGGACCGAAAGCGGTCGGGTGGGCTTCTCGACGCTAGGGTAGACCTACAGGTTCCTGCCCTCACAAGCGTGCATTGGTGACCGTTGATGGCATCTCAACTGACTTGGGTGTTTGAAACGGTTTTCTTCTTTTACAAATGGCCCGTGATGTAACCTTTCACGGCGCCGTAATGCATCCAGTGCAGGTACTTGAAACTGCTTCGAGCAGATCGTACAAGTGAACATCTTGGCATAGAGGTTGACAGAGTGTCTGGTGTGTCTGTTGAAATGGGTCAGAACTTTCGCTTTAGAGTGCTGGCTGGCGTGATTATAGTACCACCAGTTCACACCCTTTCCAATGCGCATGTCCTGGCCATATTTGGAAGGAATGGTGGACATGTGATGGCCGAGGTGGGATCTATTTCTATGGGCTCCTTGCCCCGTAGCGGTGAATCGATCTCCATGGGCTATTCGACTCAAGGTAGGGGATCGACCCCATAGGCTCTGTATCTGAATTGTGGAGTCTCAAGATTGGCGAGAAGCGGCCTGGTCCATGGATAACACGTTGATGGCGATGCCCGTTTGAAGAGTCGGTTTGAGATCGAAGCAGAACAACGAGCACTTCGTTCAAGAGACAACGGATTGCATGATCCGGTCCGCATGTATATAGACGCCCCATGAGATCCACCGAGCGACTGTTCGATGTAAACCTCCGCCGTTGTATCCATCCGGCATTTTTGACCTTCTCTATGCGCCCTGGGGGTTTCTCTAGATAACGACTTTACAGCGATTATTATGGATTAAGAATACTGATCAGCGATACGGATTTTATATTTTTGGAACATCATGATGTCTTGTCGGCATCATTGAAAACTGTTGACCGCTTCTCCCTTGCAGGAAACTAGCCTATGTGTATGTATACTATGATTGTCTTTTTGAATTTGGTGCTAATACTGTTATATGGATATGGAATAGGTCTTTGGATTATGGACGCGGATATTCTTTAATGGACGACGGCTGAATTATGAATGACGGACTAGACGCTTGTATTTCAGTAGTACATGCACAGGGATGCCGTGAGGCGAGACTTCTGGCTTCTCTGTCGTATGAAAACAACGTTTCGGTAGTGTATATGTTGGTCAAGGTACTTTCGGGGAGAATCACAACTGCTTGAACGTAGATTAAAACTAGAGATTTACTGAACCCACCGGGGCATCATCCTCCAGATTGTTGCCGTCTCCACTGACTTTCAAGTAGGTGTGGGCTAAATCCACGTACGCCGAGTTGGTGATGACGAATTCGATATGGCCCGATTTCGTGATGCTGGAGAGAGGGAGATGTTCCACTCATTGACCCTTTTCGGTCGAGGTCTTCGGGACAATCCATAAGTAAACCTTTCTATTGGTGAAAGGACACGACTCTGAATGAATGAATGCCATATTTACTGGTTCCGTGTCTTCGATGTGCGTCTTCGCTTGGTCGGGGGTCAACTGGTGCGAGATCATGGGAATGCAGGTTTTTAAAATCACCATAGCTCGTTCTTCTTTGGCGCTTTTTTTGCCTTCCGCTTCTTTGGCTCGCCATGTGAGTGTCTCTCGGACGGAAACACCGCTAAACTCATCACCCAGAGCTTGCACACCACTTTTGATGGCTTGTTTCCCGACCGCTTTGGCCCCTATGGTCACGAGTGGAAAGAAAGTTTTGACGATGCTTCCGAGCACGTTCCTCAGTCCGTGGCCTCGTTGAATGCGTGTGCCGCTAAATGATCGGTAGCCATCCCCGGCTTGCTTGTTGTAATAAGTCCATATAGATACATGCATCGTACTGGTAAGGTACCTCCTTCATCATTGAAAGTTCGGCGATCGACCCAGGCGAAAACGAAGCATCAGCACCACTTTTCGTCGTTCGAGCGCGATCGGTCGCCCGGTGTCGTCCCCTTATATCAATTTTGATGGTGCGGATGTCGATCTGCCCGACTGGTATAGATAGAGTACGCGATTAAAGCTTTCCGGGACTTGATATTGGGCTTTCACTAGACAGACTCGTAAACAGGGGGACATTGCTAGTAGTATATAAAACACGGATTCGCGCCCCTGTGACCTACAGGGTTCTTACGGTCATGGAAAATCCTGGAAAAGTCATGGAATTGACAAATGTTTTCCAGGCCTTGAAAAGTCATGGAATTTCGTATTAAGTCATTGAATTTTGTTAGAGGTCATGGAAAAATAAAATGAAACTTGAAAATGTCCGCCAGGTCAATATTTCTCTGTATTTTTTTTGACCGAAAACGTGATTTTCCCGAACCCGCGAACTTCATTTCGTCGAATGTCGCGTGTTGTCTGTGAAATTGCCAGAATCTTTCATCAGGGGAGATAACTGGTCTTGGAATTCCCCTAAACTCCCAGGATGCATTTGTGAGGAAATGGCGCACAGATCCTGAAGCGGGAAGGACGGAAAACGCGACCATGTGAAACAATGCCAGGAAAGTGCTCCTTTCGACCATCGTGGCTGTGTAACGAGAATTATTGGTAGTGACATCGTTTAGTCAAGTCCTTGCTCTGACACCGGTGTCGTCTTCGATTTTCATGATGCAGCCGTTGTCCATGGAGAATTTCTGATCTAATTTGTCAGGTAAAAGGTCATGGAAAAGTCATGGAATTTGTCCAAAAAAGTCATGGAAAGTCATGGAATTTCATAACTGTGAAAGAGTAAGAACCCTGGACCTACTTTCGAGGCCGGTCCTGTGGTGGTCACGTGGCGGTGAAGGTCATTTGAATATCCAAAGATCAATCAGCGTGAGTGTGCGCAAGTGTTGTGTATGACGTCACTTCCGATAGACGTGGATCGGGCGAGACCTGGGTATCAGATCTAGTTCTGGTATCGGTATTGAGAGCATCAAAGCGCCTATATCGAGAGCATCAATTGAGAGCATCAAAGCGCCTATATTGAGAGCATCAAGGCGCCTATATTGAGAGCGTCAAAGCGCCTACATTGAGAGCGTCAAAGCGCCTATATTGAGAGCATCAAAGGGTCTTTCTCCGGGGACTTTGTAAACCCTTATTGACTATTAAATCATAGTATAAAAGCGCATTTCGAGCCCTATTGACCTTGCGGCGCAATGCGCAGATGGGAGGTTTGTGGAGGTCACGTGATTATATCCAGCCTAATAAAAAATATATAAAGGTGATTTAAACGCATATTGAGGTCAACATGTGTCCAAATGCTCTTGCAGAATACCGGATAATAATGGTGCGAATGGGTCAAAGGTGTTAAGGCGTAAAGATAGAGCGTTAAGTGGTTGAGACAGGCGTTAAGGCGTAACGCCGGGCCTTGACGAGCGCCACTGCATTTCGATGTATTGGTGGCAATTCCATGAAAATCAGAGCTTCTGAGCTAGTTCACCAGGGCGTTGAAGCGTTAAACTAAGCGTTGACGGGCGTTGAGACGGGCGTTAATGCGTAAATGTAGGGCGTTAAGGCGTAACGACGGGCGTCGACGGGCGTCACAGCATTTCGATGTATTGGTGGCGATTCCATGAAAATCAGAGCTTCTGAGCTAGTTCACCAGGGCGTTGAAGCGTTAAGCTAAGCGTTGACGGGCGTTGAGACGGGCGTTAAGGCGTAAAGATAGGGCGTTAAGGTGTTGAGACGGGCGTTAAGGCGTAACGACGGGCGTTGAGACGGGCGTTAAGGCGTAACGACGGCCGTTGAAACTGGCGTTAAGGCGTAACGACGGGCGTTGAGGCTTAACGACGGGCATTGACGGGCGTCACTGCATTTCGATGTATTGGTGGCAATTCGATGAAAATCAGAGCTTCTGAGCTAGTTCACCAGGGCGTTGAAGCGTTAAGTTAAGCAATGACGGGCGTTGAGACGGGCGTTAAGGCGTAAAAATAGGGCGTTAAGGCGTTGAGACGGGCGTTATGATAGAAGGACCCGGATGTTAAGCGCCCAGTCCATGGAAAAACACCGTACCCGGATACAGGCCAATACATGCATTCCTATCATTCAATCATCCCCACACCGAAGACCCGGATGTAAACAGTGATGTAACACCGATACCAGACGGGCGTTAAGGCGTAACGACGGGCGTTGACGGGCGTTAAGGCGTAAAGATAGGGCGTTAAGACGTTGAGACGGACGTTAAGGCGTAAGTGGTGTGGCAGTTGCGTGACGTAATGTACCAATGTTGTCCGGGAACTGCTCAGCTGAGCTATAGAGAGAGAGCAATCCAACAACAAGTATATGGCATGTTCCACAATCCCTCTATCACAGTATACCCAAGCTGGGGGAGCCGCATTGTATCTCTTCACATCCTTGGATGCCTGCCCCATCAAACTTTCGACATGTACACGTATTGGGTCTGCCCAAGAGAGATCCGAGTCCGCAACCGAAAATGGTGGGAGTTGGCTTACATCCGGTTAACCGATGCTCCGACGCTCTTTTTTTACAAAACAAATTCTCGCCAATGATGACGGCCTTTGGTAAAGAGCTGGGTCATCCGAACATCAGTTCCTGCCATGAGAGTTTCGGTTTCCAGTCGGGCAGGTTAGGCAATCCTTCCACTAAGGTCACGTTGAGCAACATCGCATACACCGCCTGCCATTCTCCGTAACACAACACAATCTGGACGATTGGCGGAGTAATTATGCTGTTGGCATGCCAAATGAGCTTCTGCACGAAATGCGTCTCTCTTGATCCCTCCAAATTGAGGCCGGTGAAGGGATGTTGCCGAAAGGAGTTACCACCAACCTGGCTTCGACGAAGTCATATCAGTTTCATCTGCAGTAGGTTTTACCATGGGTTGTAACTCAGTCCATGTCGTAAAACGAGCCTTGTATGGATATTCCTTAAAGATCAAGTTGATGCAAAGTGCTCATCACTCTTGTTGAGGAGGTGCGATCTCACGTGTCCACTCTTTAATACTTCAGCTTCATTTAGTTCCGCGTTAACTGGTAACTCATATTCTGTTAACTCGTATGTTGATCTTAGTTGTTCTACTACAAACTGTATTTACTTAGTTTCCTGTAAGAAGTGTGGTCAACAGTATGTTGGCAAGACCACCCAAAGACTCCATCTTAGGGTGAACGGTCACAGAAAATCCGTTAGGAAAAAGCAATTGCTTATAGGTAGGCATTTTTCTGGACCCGACCATGGCTGGGATAACTTTAGTATTCAGATCATAGACGTCGTCTATCCATCTACTAAGGATTCCCCCTTTGGATTTGAGAGAAAAATCCGAGAGCGGGAATTATTCTGGATGCTAGAACTTGGGTCGGTGTTTCCGTTTGGTTTAAATGATAATGTCAGTGGGTTCGGCAATGCTACAAACCGCCGTTCAAATATATCCAACATTACCCAACTATTTAAACCCCATCAACGGAGACAACGCAGCCATGGTTGGCGAAAGTTTAATAGTTCGATGATTCACGATCATATCACTTTAAATTACTTAGTGGGTTTAACTAACGCACCCAATAGTATACATAGCTTACGTACAGTTCTGTATGCGTTACCTCTGAGAGCTTTAAATCAAATAGCCAGAGATATACAGCAATCTGCGTCTTCAGGAAATATAATACCATCCAAAATCAGTAAAGTATGTCAAGATATAGCGTATTTTCGGTTGTATCGTCCAGTGAACATAATCGAAACATCTCAAGATCGGCTTTTCTTGAAACTCAACTACTTAGATAAAGGACTGGACATCATTAATTTACCTCGAATCCTGAATGATCCAGAGGTACGCAACGCTGTACCAAACTATTTCAAGTTCACAGAACCTCCTTGCATTTCATATAAGTATACTAAATCTATAGCCACCAAAATATTCAATTACTCCAATGTTGTCAAGGAGTTTGACTGGAACTTATACACGTCAGGAGGCTATAGTTGTGATTGTGAATTGTCGAACTTTATCTATACACCATGCAAACATATTGTGACTGGTGACCTTGATGTGGTGAGTGATAAGGATCTGAAATTACTCCTGATGAAAGGACCTAAATATAGAGAGCCAAGAAGAATAAATCTGAAGGCGGACCAGAAGATAGTCCTGACTGCATTAGAACAGTACGTTATTGATTGGTCTAAGAGAGAAAAAGTTGAACCTACAGTACTCGCTGATTGGCTGGACCTCACCAAGAGCAAGGTCGTTGAAACAATCCGCCATATTGACAGAAGTACTCTTCCCCAAGCAAAACAAGTACTGAGAAACCTCAATTCGCAAGAAGTTCTAGCAAATCTCCAGAGTAAATTCGTCATAGTCCCAGCAGACAAAGCTCCGAATAATATAATATTCATATGTAAATATTACTATTACCAGGTGCTGGTTAAAGAATTGAGTGTAGACATATCTTCATCAAATACATCTACTTACTCCCAAACTGCATTTACTCTGGAAGATTTATTTAACAATCACAAAAAGTTTCTCAGGGAAAGAGGTATTTGTCTTCCAACCAATCATAGCGACATACCAAAAATATACTGGACTCCCAAAATGCATAAATCACCATACAAAGCTAGATTCATAGCTGGTTCTAGAAGCTGCACCACCAAGCTTCTTTCAACCCTATTGACGAGGGCCCTTCAGGAGGTAAAAGCATTTTGGGAAAGGTATTGCGCCACTATTTTCAAGAACTCTGGCGTTGAATGTATGTGGATATTGAAAAACTCAAAATGTCTTACGGAAGAACTTGATGCTAAAGGTCACATACCGTACAGACATGTATCCACATGGGATTTCTCGACTCTCTATACTACAATCCCTCATCAGGACCTTATTGACCGTATAAGTTCATTAATAGTATCTGTGTTCATGAAAACTGATCGTAGATATATTAATGTCGGAAGCCATAAAGAATTCTTTAGCTCGACTACATACAAGAGATATCATTCATGGGATGTTTCTTTGTTTATAGAGTTGCTTGAATTTCTCATTAAAATATCTATGTGAAATTTGACAACACAATATATCAGCAGCATATAGGTATTCCAATGGGTACTAATTGTGCACCCCTGTTGGCTGACCTGTATCTGTTCTCTTATGAATATGACTATATGCAGGCGCTTTCAAAAACCGATCCATTCAAAGCCCGTTCCTTCTCATTCACCAAACGCTATATAGACGATCTTCTCGCTGTGGATAATCGCTATATAAATGACGCAGTGAAGGATATATATCCACCTTCACTGGATTTGAAGGAAACTACAGATAGCCCTACAGGCACATTTTATTTAGATCTCTATCTCTATAAAAATGAAGCGGGCATTCTCTCTCGTCGACTTTATGACAAAAGAGATGATTACAATTTCGACATCGTAAACTATCCCTTTCTGGATAGTAAATATTCCAGTGGGACCTGCATATGGCGTATACATATCTCGCTTAGTAGCATTTGCTAGATCCTGTGTTAAATGTGATGATTTTAATCAACGTCACAAAACATTGTTGCAGAAACTTATAAAACAGGGCTATTCCACCAAGCGCCTCCACTCAAAGTTTCTCAAATTTGGCGATACATATCGCATGCTGATAGCAAAATACGAACGTAGCGTGCAAGATCTATGGGGCTACGTTTCGTAACATGTGTCTAATTCCGCTTAACCCGGGGCTAGGGGCCGTATGAGCCCATGTACTTCAAGATCCTCATGGTACTCATATGAACAGTCACAATCAAAGCGTGACTGAGGTACATCATTTTTAGATGACGACTCTATAACGAATATTATGGATTAAGAATACTGATCAGCGATACGGATTTGATATTTTGGAACATCATGATGTCTTGCCGGCATCATTGAAAACTGTTGACCGCTTCTCTCTTGCAGGAAACAAGCCTATGTTTATGTATACTTTTGTCTTTTGAATTTGGTGCTAATACTGTTATATGGAAATGGAATAGGTCTTTGGATTATGGACGCGGATATTCTCTAATGGACGACGGCTGGATTATGAATGACGGACTAGACGCTTGTAATTTCTATCGTTATTCAACAATATTAAAAGGGGGATCGAAAAACCTCTGAATTTCACCTTTATTATAACCGTCCTTCCAATGCATGCACTGTTTCCTAAAATACAGCATCATACGTCGATATTTCCTCTCACTTTGTATCTTCATATTTTTAGAATAGCGCATTGTCATCATGGCGCATTGTCATCATAAGATAAATTGAAGATGAAACAAAGGAGGTAGAAAATGATTATGTCCAGCGAGATACGATAATATGACATGTCAAACTGACATGAACAAGAGTTCTAGAGAACGCTCGCAAAGCTGAGCTCCTAGATCTAGTCATTGATAATCCATATATGAGAATTATTTATGAGCCGTGTGATGTATTCACCTTCTTGATTTGATCGCAACTATTGTGGAAGCTGGAGATTAGACTATTGAGATCTCGGAAAGGGTGGTTACAGTCTCCTGTTGCTCCCTCTTAACAGAACATTGGTTTGCATGCACTCGCAATCCAATTGCCATATATTGAAAGCAATACGTCTTGACCAGTGGTAAATGTAATCACGCCACCTTCGCTTTTTGGAGAGATAAAAAGATATCCGTCTTTGTTTCATTCAACTTGGCTTTGAACATGATAAAATATTTTTTTAATATGGTTAGAGTGCCCTGTCAAAAGGTTTTATTTTTGTCTGTTCAGTTTGATATTATGATGTCACGATACAGCGTGGTGTCTGAATTGCCATAGATATGTACAACGCAAGCGAGACATTGAATCCTGCTCAGGATATATTGGCAACAGACCACCAAAAGATTACACGTTCGACAGTATTAACAAATCTGTACCTGGCTGATTCCCTAATTAGATTTAGGCGTCTATCATTTGACAGGAAATAGTTTATTTAATCTATGTGCGCTTGTGTAAATGAAGTGACGACTTTGCATTTTTCTCTGTCACCTCAGGCTTCGCGAATAGTCTCTGGGCGACGTTTCTTAGCAAACGTCATACTTGCCGACCGTATCACCGACCTTTGATTATTAGTTGCAGCGAAGGCGGGGGAAAAAATCGAGAAAATTGTTGTCTTTGGCAGAGACGTGTAGGGGTTAACGGATCGGAACTATTTTTTTGTAGTCTGAAGCCTCGTATTTTCTCTCTCTGATCAATCGGACACACCGTATGAGCGGTATATCTAGTTGATTGATAACCATGCACATAAGAGAGATTGAATTGGCAGACCTTGTCCATCGAAGGAGACAGCCCTTAAAAAATGTACCATGGTTTACCATGAGAACACCATGGTATACCATGATTTATCATGGTTTACTATGGTAGAGTATGGTTTAACCATGGTTTACCATAGCACACCAAAGTTTTTACCAGGTAAACCGTGGTAATGCCATACAGCACCACGGTTTACCATGATGCAGTATGGTTTAACCATGATTTACCACAGTACACAAAGGTTTGTACCAGGTAAACCGTGGTAATGCCAAACAGCACCATGGGGTACCACGATGTATCATGGTTTACCATGTTGTGCCATGCAGCTACCAGAGTGTGTACCATGGTGTTATAATAAACATCATGGGACACCATGATACAGTATAGTACGCATGGTGTCATGATAAACGCCCTGGTACAGCTTGGTGCATGCCATCGTACTACCATAGTGGCATGGTGCTACCATAGTGGCATAGTGTCACTAGAGAAATGTGTCAGATCCACCATTCACTGGGCAGCTGTCATCCATTAAGAGTTCCAGGAGGATCATAACACAAACAGTTAGACCCGTTTCATTTAGCACCTACATTAATATGGACGCAGAACTTGACTCCATGAAGCGAGATCCTACATGTAGTCAAGAGTGCTGCTATTATTAAGATTATTAAAAATAGTCCACTGAACAATTTTCTAGCAGAGATAATTGATAAATATACAAAACACCAAATGTTGAGTGATAACTCAGTTTATTCAATTAAACAAATCGGCAATTATTACATTTCCACAGAACAACAATACATTAACAATTAAGAGCCTGAATTATCAGTGTATTCGTCATATGAGTAATTCAAATTGTGTCATTGAAATACGACATTAGTTGTCAGGAGGCTATAGTTGTGATTGTGAATCGTCGAACTTTATCTATACACCATGCAAACATATTGTGACTGGTGACCTTGATGTGGTGAGTGATAAGGATCTGAAATTACTCCTGATGAAAGGACCTAAATATAGAGCCAAGAAGAATAAATCTGAAGGCCGACCAGAAGATAGTCCTGTCTGCATTAGAACAGTACGTTATTGATTGGTCTAAGCGAGAAAAAGTTGAACCTACAGTACTCGCTGATTGGCTGGACCTCACCAAGAGCAAGGTCGTTGAAACAATCCGCCATATTGACAGAAGTTCTCTTCCCCTAGCAAAACAAGTTCTGAGACACCTCAATTCGCAAGAAGTTCTAGCAAATCTCCAGAGTAAATTCGTCATAGTCCCAGCAGACAAAGCTCCGAATAATATAATATTCATATGTAAATATTACTATTACCAGGTGCTGGTTAAAGAATTGAGTGTAGACATATCTTCATCAAATACGTCTACTTACTCCCAAACTGCATTTACTCTGGAAGATTTATTTAACAATCACAAAAAGTTTCTCAGGGAAAGAGGTATTTGTCTTCCAGCCAATCATAACGACATACCAAAAATATACTGGACTCCCAAAATGCATAAATCACCATACAAGCTAGATTCATAGCTGGTTCTAGAAGCTGCACCACCAAGCTTCTTTCAACCCTATTGACGAGGGCCCTTCAGGAGGTAAAAGCATTTTGGGAAAGGTATTGCGCCACTATTTTCAAGAACTCTGGCGTTGAATGTATGTGGATATTGAAAAACTCAAAATGTCTTACGGGAAGAACTTGATGCTAAAGGTCACATACCGTACAGACATGTATCCACATGGGATTTCTCGACTCTCTATACTACAATCCCTCATGAGGACCTTATTGACCGTATAAGTTCACTAATAGTATCTGTGTTCATGAAAACTGATCGTAGATATATTAATGTCGGAAGCCATAAAGCATTCTTTAGCTCGACTACATACAAGAGATATCATTCATGGGATGTTTCTTTGTTTATAGAGTTGCTTGAATTTCTCATTAAAAATATCTATGTGAAATTTGGCAGCACAATATATCAGCAGGATATAGGTATTCCAATGGGTACTAATTGTGCACCCCTGTTGGCCGACCTGTATCTGTTCTCTTATGAATATGACTATATGCAGGCGCTTTCAAAACCGATCCATTCAAAGCCCGTTCCCTCTCATTCACCAAACGCTATATAGACGATCTTCTCGCTGTGGATAATCGCTATATAAATGACGCAGTGAAGGATATATATCCACCTTCACTGGATTTGAAGGAAACTACAGATAGCCCTACAGGCACACCATATTTAGATCTATATCTCTATAAAAATGAAGCGGGCATTCTCTCTCGTCGACTTTATGACAAGAGATGATTACAATTTCGACATCGTAAACTATCCCTTTCTGGATAGTAATATTCCAGTGGGACCTGCATATGGCGTATACATATCTCGCTTAGTAGCATTTGCTAGATCCTGTGTTAAATGTGATGATTTTAATCAACGTCACAAAACATTGTTGCAGAAACTTATAAAACAGGGCTATTCCACCAAGCGCCTCCACTCAAGTTTCTCAAATTTGGCGATACATATCGCATGCTGATAGCAAAATACGAACGTAGCGTGCAAGATCTATGACGTTACGTTTCGTAACTTGTGTCTAATTCCGCTTAACCCGGGGCTAGGGGCCGTATGAACCCATGTACTTCAAGATCCTCATGGTACTCATATGAACAGTCACAATCAAAGCGTGACTGAGATACATCATTCTTTAGATGACTTTACAACGAATATTATGGGTTAAGAATACTGATCAGCGATACGGATTTGATATTTTTGGAACATCATGATGTCTTGCCGGCATCATTGAAAACTGTTGACCGCTTCTCTCTTGCAGGAAACAAGCCTATGTTTATGTATACTTTTGTCTTTTTGAATTTGTTGCTAATACTGTTATATGGAAATGGAATAGGTCTTTGGATTATGGACGCGGATATTCTCTAATGGACGACGGCTGGATTATGAATGACGGACTAGACGCTTGTAATTTCTATCGTTATTCAACAATATTAAAAGGGGGATCGAAAAACCTCTGAATTTCACCTTTATTATAACCGTCCTTCCAATGCATGCACTGTTTCCTAAAATACAGCATCATACGTCGATATTTCCTCTCACTTTGTATCTTCATATTTTTAGAATAGCGCATTGTCATCATGGCGCATTGTCATCATAAGATAAATTGAAGATGAAACAAAGGAGGTAGAAAATGATTATGTCCAGCGAGATACGATAATATGACATGTCAAACTGACATGAACAAGAGTTCTAGAGAACGCTCGCAAAGCTGAGCTCCTAGATCTAGTCATTGATAATCCATATATGAGAATTATTTATGAGCCGTGTGATGTATTCACCTTCTTGATTTGATCGCAACTATTGTGGAAGCTGGAGATTAGACTATTGAGATCTCGGAAAGGGTGGTTACAGTCTCCTGTTGCTCCCTCTTAACAGAACATTGGTTTGCATGCACTCGCAATCCAATTGCCATATATTGAAAGCAATACGTCTTGACCAGTGGTAAATGTAATCACGCCACCTTCGCTTTTTGGAGAGATAAAAAGATATCCGTCTTTGTTTCATTCAACTTGGCTTTGAACATGATAAAATATTTTTTTAATATGGTTAGAGTGCCCTGTCAAAAGGTTTTATTTTTGTCTGTTCAGTTTGATATTATGATGTCACGATACAGCGTGGTGTCTGAATTGCCATAGATATGTACAACGCAAGCGAGACATTGAATCCTGCTCAGGATATATTGGCAACAGACCACCAAAAGATTACACGTTCGACAGTATTAACAAATCTGTACCTGGCTGATTCCCTAATTAGATTTAGGCGTCTATCATTTGTCAGGAAATAGTTTATTTAATCTATGTGCGCTTGTGTAAATGAAGTGACGACTTTGCATTTTTCTCTGTCACCTCAGGCTTCGCGAATAGTCTCTGGGCGACGTTTCTTAGCAAACGTCATACTTGCCGACCGTATCACCGACCTTTGATTATTAGTTGCAGCGAAGGCGGGGGAAAAAATCGAGAAAATTGTTGTCTTTGGCAGAGACGTGTAGGGGTTAACGGATCGGAACTATTTTTTTGTAGTCTGAAGCCTCGTATTTTCTCTCTCTGATCAATCGGACACACCGTATGAGCGGTATATCTAGTTGATTGATAACCATGCACATAAGAGAGATTGAATTGGCAGACCTTGTCCATCGAAGGAGACAGCCCTTAAAAAATGTACCATGGTTTACCATGAGAACACCATGGTATACCATGATTTATCATGGTTTACTATGGTAGAGTATGGTTTAACCATGGTTTACCATAGCACACCAAAGTTTTTACCAGGTAAACCGTGGTAATGCCATACAGCACCACGGTTTACCATGATGCAGTATGGTTTAACCATGGTTTACCACAGTACACAAAGGTTTGTACCAGGTAAACCGTGGTAATGCCAAACAGCACCATGGGGTACCACGATGTATCATGGTTTACCATGTTGTGCCATGCAGCTACCAGAGTGTGTACCATGGTGTTATAATAAACATCATGGGACACCATGATACAGTATAGTACGCATGGTGTCATGATAAACGCCCTGGTACAGCTTGGTGCATGCCATCGTACTACCATAGTGGCATGGTGCTACCATAGTGGCATAGTGTCACTAGAGAAATGTGTCAGATCCACCATTCACTGGGCAGCTGTCATCCATTAAGAGTTCCAGGAGGATCATAACACAAACAGTTAGACCCGTTTCATTTAGCACCTACATTAATATGGACGCAGAACTTGACTCCATGAAGCGAGATCCTACATGTAGTCAAGAGTGCTGCTATTATTAAGATTATTAAAAATAGTCCACTGAACAATTTTCTAGCAGAGATAATTGATAAATATACAAAACACCAAATGTTGAGTGATAACTCAGTTTATTCAATTAAACAAATCGGCAATTATTACATTTCCACAGAACAACAATACATTAACAATTAAGAGCCTGAATTATCAGTGTATTCGTCATATGAGTAATTCAAATTGTGTCATTGAAATACGACATTAGTTGTCAGGAGGCTATAGTTGTGATTGTGAATCGTCGAACTTTATCTATACACCATGCAAACATATTGTGACTGGTGACCTTGATGTGGTGAGTGATAAGGATCTGAAATTACTCCTGATGAAGGGACCTAAATATAGAGAGCCAAGAAGAATAAATCTGAAGGCCGACCAGAAGATAGTCCTGTCTGCATTGGAACAGTACGTTATTGATTGGTCTAAGCGAGAAAAAGTTGAACCTACAGTACTCGCTGATTGGCTGGACCTCACCAAGAGCAAGGTCGTTCAAACAATCCGCCATATTGACAGAAGTACTCTTCCCCAAGCAAAACAAGTTCTGAGACACCTCAATTCGCAAGAAGTTCTAGCAAATCTCCAGAGTAAATTCGTCATAGTCCCAGCAGACAAAGCTCCGAATAATATAATATTCATATGTAAATATTACTATTACCAGGTGCTGGTTAAAGAATTGAGTGTAGACATATCTTCATCAAATACATCTACTTACTCCCAAACTGCATTTACTCTGGAAGATTTATTTAACAATCACAAAAGTTTCTCAGGGAAAGAGGTATTTGTCTTTCAACCAATCATAACGACATACCAAAACTATACTGGACTCCCAAAATGCATAAATCACCATGCAAAGCTAGATTCATAGCTGGTTCTAGAAGCTGCACCACCAAGCTTCTTTCAACCCTATTGACGAGGGCCCTTCAGGAGGTAAAAGCATTTTGGGAAAGGCATTGCGCCACTATTTCTAAGAACTCTGGCGTTGAATGTATGTGGATATTGAAAAACTCAAAATGTCTTACGGAAGAACCTGATGCTAAAGGTCACATACTGTACAGACATGTATCCACATGGGATTTCTAGACTCTCTGTACTACAATCCCTCATCGGGACCTTATTGACTGTGTAAGTTCATTAATAGTATCTGTGTTCAAGAAAACTGATCGTAGATATATTAATGTCGGAAGTCATAAAGCATTCTTTAGCTCGACTACATACAAGAGATATCATTCATGGGATGTTTCTTTGTTTATAGAGTTGCTTGAATTTCTCATTAAAAATATCTATGTGAAATTTGGCAACACAATATATCAGCAGCATATAGGTATTCCAATGGGTACCAATTGTGCACCCCTGTTGGCTGACCTGTATCTGTTCTCTTATGAATATGACTATATGCAGGCGCTTTCAAAAACCGATCCATTCAAAGCCCGTTCCTTCTCATTCACCAAACGCTATATAGACGATCTTCTCGCTGTGGATAATCGCTATATAAATGACGCAGTGAAGGATATATATCCACCTTCACTGGATTTGAAGGAAACTACAGATAGCCCTACAGGCACATCTTATTTAGATCTCTATCTCTATCAAAATGAAGCGGGCATTCTCTCTCGTCGACTTTATGACAAAAGAGATGATTACAATTTCGACATCGTAAACTATCCCTTTCTGGATAGTAATATTCCAGTGGGACCTGCATATGGCGTATACATATCTCGCTTAGTAGCATTTGCTAGATCCTGTGTTAAATGTGATGATTTTAATCAACGTCACAAAACATTGTTGCAGAAACTTATAAAACAGGGCTATTCCACCAAGCGCCTCCACTCAAAGTTTCTCAAATTTGGCGATACATATCGCATGCTGATAGCAAAATACGAACGTAGCGTGCAAGATCTATGGCGCTACGTTTCGTAACTTGTGTCTAATTCCGCTTAACCCGGGGCTAGGGGCCGTATGAACCCATGTACTTCATGATCCTCATGGTACTCATATGAACATTCACAATCAAAGCGTGACTGAGATACATCTTTTTTTTTAGATGACGACTCTATAACGAATATTATGGATTAAGAATACTGATCAGCGATACGGATTTGATATTTTTGGAACATCATGATGTCTTGCCGGCATCATTGAAAACTGTTGACCGCTTCTCTCTTGCAGGAAACAAGCCTATGTTTATGTATACTATGATTGTCTTTTTGAATTTGGTGCTAATACTGTTATGTGGAAAATGGAATAGGTCTTTGGATTATGGACGCGGATATTCTCTAATGGACGACGGCTGGATTATGAATGACGGACTAGACGCTTGTAATTCCCATATGTTCAGATAGCTGAATTTTGAATGCAGGGGCGGGAGATTTGTTTTTCCAAAAGCTTCACTCCGCTGACCTCACATCTGTATTCATTAAGATTGAACTAATCAGGATCCACTCTAATTAGTTTGATCAAGAACATTCCCCCCAGTAGCCTTGATGAGGAAACACTTGCGAGCTAGGTCATTCGCCTTAAAAATGAATACATTGTTCCCAACATCCATTCACATAAACTACTTCATCAGGTCAAGCACAACATATTCATCATAAATTCTTTCTGTTCTGAGACTGCAGACTTTTGACAAAATGAGAAATGCTTCCTTCTCACAGATGCACTGAACAACACAAGCACAAGATGGTTTGCAAAATATACATTTCTTTATGATTCCCAAAGAGCCATCTACCAACTGCACAACAGAGTTATTCCTCTTAAATCGTGCACAGTAGCCACCTGTTGAAACAGGTGTCCATTGAAACAAAACCGTTCAAACATCTCACAGGAATCGTTGACGACTGGTTCATCAAGGAGCCGTTCTAGTTCAGTTCGCCCAGTAACACTTAATTTTGAACTGAGAACACAACCCAGAGCTGTACATTCACCAACCTACTGGGAACGCTTTACTTTGTGAGTTGTGCTTGTCAGTGTTTCAAATAGCATGATCATATCTTCTGATGCATTCTCCAAGTGGCAGCGAGAGAATTCGATCAAACGTCGTTGCGCAAAAAATCTCTTAAATATCTGTAATGGCACCGATTGTGTACCATGGAACATCTTCAATAAACAGAGGATGCCCATAAAGGGCCCCAGTCTTTCACAGTAGTACACAAATGGGTCAAGAGATCCGCATTACAGCTACAGTGATCAACACCATAAAGTTGGGGTATACTATTGATAAGACAGCAAGAATCGTTTGACTTGACCTTTATTATATAAAGCATGCATAAGCCAAACACAACCGTTTAACTTGACCGGTAATAAGCCAGATTTGTTTGATCAAACTGTCGGTAATACAATCGTCGGAACAGACTTTACTATATCCAGTCGACTTCACTATGTCGAGTAATGGTACACTATTCCCCCCGACGATTATCTTCACTGGACTTCTTCTCCCTTCGTTCAATCACATTAACATTGTGGTATTGTCCATACAAATGAGATCAAGATGATATCACGTGTTATATACTTACAAATCTCTTATCCAACAACGGAATCGGCCAATAAATGTCTGCAACTACAGTGTATGAATATAAGTGACGCCATCCAATCATATACGTAAGCTGAATTATCTCCCTTTCTACACGTTTTCATTCCAGCATTCTCGTGGAAAGAATTTATTGACTGGGGCTTATCTGATAAGGGTGAGGGGAATATTACCCGGGAATAAGGCGGAAAGACAGGAGAAGAGGGAACACTTTTTTCATGTGTATACAATAAATTTTAAGTCAAACTGGCAAATGGCATATTCTATTCATATTCATATGATTTAGATTTTATTCATTATCACTAAACCAACAGTATATTACAAAGACAAAGCAGGCTCATGACAATCGGAATTTGGAAAATTGGGGTGTTTGGACACCGATCTTTATACCATAAAGTGTAGGCCGAAGATAACATTTTGAAAGAAGTGAGACAATAAATATATTCAGCTGCAAAGTGGACATTTAGAAACCCCCGTTCAAACTGAACCAATAAGACACCATTTGGTGTTACATTTATCAATTGCCTCCTAAGCTGCAGTTTTAACGGATTTTATCCTGCAATAATATCTGAAAATATTTCTCCTAGGATTCTATAGATCGTGAATTGAAAGGTCAAAAAGTGAGAAACTTAACTATATTGTTCTGCCAGATCCGTATTCTAAATCGAGTGATAGATCTGATATGGAAATATTATTAGTGATTTACTTTGAGGGAAATGATGTTTCCATCACATTTTTCTGCTGAAACAATATAGATTCAGTGATGGACTGTGGATTCTATTAAACTCCATTAGTTTCACAGAAGTCTGATGTTTCGATTTCGAATTACTTTTTTCTGTGCTGGAACTTAACCAGCAAATTTCTTCTTTCGCGAAAGTTAAAGATTGTAGCAATTGCATATTGACCAATGTTTATAATAATCTCCTGCATTTTGCGGAGATGGGAAACTCCAGTTGGACATCTTTAGTAAAAATATATTTCAACCACTTTTGGTTACAGGGAAATGAAAAACGAGCAGGCTTTTGATACGACAAATTGCTAAGATGACCAAATCAGTCCAGATATTTTTGTGTGCAAATCTCTAATCACAGAAGAGAAAGCATCGCAATATATGCTGAATAATAGACCATTCCGAAGCATTCTTTCTACAAATACATATTCACATATATATTGCAATCATGGTGCAAAGCCAAAAAATGCATAAAATTATTGAAAGATTTTCGACGAATATTTTGGGATTCGAACCAGCAGACCATCTTCATCAAAATAATCACTCTTCTCGCGACTTTATCCATGCGGCCATCTCATACTCGTACAAGTAACATTGTCTCAATTACCGTATTTGAAATTCAGCACCAAACGACAAAAACAATGTTCCATAAAGTTTCATTTTCTATATGAAGATAAACGATAACCAAAACGTTGCTTGCTGGACAAGCAGAGATTCAAAAGACGATTATTATGTGTGAATATTATTGTGGTTATAGTTATTCTTCATGTGTTTACAGATAGGCAAACACACGTGCGAAACCCAGAAACATTTTTGTGAATGTATATTGAAACGAGAGGCATACGTCAATAGAAAATTGAATTAATTGAACTAAAAACCGTGATCATGGTAATATATGCCTGTTTAACCGCACAGGCGTCTGAGCGATGAAGGCTGAAAGTCATTTTGTATCAGTGTGTCGGTGTTTAAAGTGTTCATTTGAGCAAACAAGAACGGGAAATCCGGTACTCGAAGGCTTAGCTTTACTGAACAATTGAACAAATTTTGTTCACATTTCTGGAAACTAACTGTATTATTGATGCAGATCTTCCCAGCGAATATGCAATCTTTCTCCTGCATTATCACATATATATGGTTTTAGCTGATTTCCTGATAAGGCGCCAGGTTATAGTGCGGCCTCACGGTTAAACTGACGAATGAAGTATTGTATTTGGTACTTGAATTTTACCCCTGTGTGAGAGTTTGTCCTGAACCAAGTGGTGTAATTGATAAGAAGCGTGTAACACAGTTATCGACGTCATTAAAGGGAAACCTGACGGTTGCATAGTTTCCAGCATTCATTGATTTTTTGTCCATGTTGAACCGTCTGGCTGCAAATCAAGGATCGGAATTTCTAAAGAGCAACAATGAGGAAAACCTAGGATTGTACAGGTGAATGGTAGTATTGACTTTTTCATGATTGTGTTGGAACCAGTAAAATTCTTAGGGTTCGTATTATGGCCCTTCGGAGTTCCACAGAAGCAATAAAACACACTGTTAAATCTGAAAACCCTGTTTGCAATCAGGGCAAATTGCTCAGTACCATGGATTGGCACGCAAGGGAGTCGTTTAACAACAATTCTACCACCCGAAAAGTTAAAGTAACTACTATTTGTTTGATTGGCGCCTTCTTCGCCAAACTGGAATCCATATCAGGAAGTACCATGTAGCAAACCAAGTCGAAATCAGCGCTTTTCCCGTTCCTTTAACCATATGTGGTCTGTGCGGTTTGGGGTGTATCGCAGCCTGGGGTGGAGGGCGGGGAAGTTCCCCCCACCCCCCTATATATTTTCGTTATCCTTAAGTCTAGAGAGTCAAGGTTTAATCTCGCGTTTCAGAAATATTTCAGCTATATAACGACGATCAAACAAGATTATAAATATTGTAACAAAAACAAGAACAACCCAGCAATCCAGAAGTACACGTAATCAGCACAACACACCAAAAGACATCCACGCATTAAAACTTATGCAACAAACCGATTCCTCTTAAATAACCTAAGATACAGTTTTCTTTCACCCGACTAAAAGATCTTCTAAAGTAGCTACACGATAAAAAAATCTCTCACAATCTTAAAATCTATACATTCGATAAGAATATATTTCAGTGTGAGATCTTCGTGGCATGGAATACACCTTGGGACTGGTTATTTATTCTAGTAAATGTTCGTGAGTTAATCGTGTATGGCCGATTCTACATCCCCCGATTATTCACAGCATCCCATAAAGATTGAAACATCTTTCTCACATAAGTACAAATAAAGGGTCTGAAATCGCTATATGGGATTCCCATACAGGATCAGCCTCATTATCTAGGGCTGCCGTAGCCATTTCTTTCAGCCTCAGTATTACCTTTGATGCCAACGTGACTTGGCAACCAACAAAA
The DNA here is from genome assembly GCA_036873755.1 of Hanleya hanleyi. Lineage (NCBI taxonomy): Eukaryota > Metazoa > Mollusca > Polyplacophora > Lepidopleurida > Hanleyidae > Hanleya > Hanleya hanleyi. Next base: position 177,200 of record JAVTVY010052347.1, read on the forward strand.
CACAATATCATCTGTTGATGAAATCTAGTCATATAATTGTAGAATATTCAAGATGGTGGGATGAGTTGACGTTTCACTTTTAATCGCTTGAAGGCATGACAGTGAATCTGAGAATGACATTTTTTCCTTTTAGTGGACCCAATACATTCCAAAGCCGACAATATAGCTTTTGCTTCTACAGTGTATATGGAACTTTTACCTGGTAATCGACAGGTTTTAGTTCTGGAACTAAAGATAGTAGCGCATGCTACTCTCTCGCCATCTTTAGAACCACTGTAAAAAGAGCCTGATGCGATCTGTATTTTCCTCCCAGTAGACCAAATTCTTGTGTATACACGAACAGGTTCGTGTCTGCCTCTTTCTATTTCGTTAATGTACTATCTACTTCTGGTTTAGCTAACTGCCATGGTGGAATTGGTAAGAGCTGGGTAGGTAAAATCTGACTAAGCTTAATACCAGCTGCTACAATGCGTGGTTTCATACGAATTCCAAGAGGTGGAATAATGGAGGATTCCTTTAAATAGAAATCTACGAACTGAGGGTTGGAAACACAGTTACATGCAGGATTCGAGTGATTTGTCCGCAAGTTTGTGATATATTGCAGTGATAGTTAAAATTTGCGAAGTTTTAAAGAAAATTCATCTGCTTCGACATATAAGATTTCTCTAGGGGATGTTCTGAACGCTCCAAGCAAAGACATAGATTCTATTCTCCATTAAGGACTATCTTTGCCAAGTTTGACTTGATTGCACCGTTGTAAACAATAGAGCCATAATCAAGTTTGGAACGAGCAATTCATCGATATAAATGGAGAAGTGTTTGCTGATCTCCCCATTTATAGTTGGCAACTACCTTACAAAGATCAAGAGCTTTCGAACGCTTAGCTTTCAAGCAATTTATATGCGAAAAGAACGTTAATCGGTGGTTAAGCAATCTTCCTAAGAATTTGACTTTTGTAGTACTTTGATCTCAGTTCTATCTAATGTAAGTACTGGATCTTTGTGCAGGAAATACTGTCTGCAACAGTGTATACAATTTGTCTTAGCTCTGGAGAACTTGAAGCCATTTTCTAGACACCATTTCCGAATTCTATTTAGAAAAAGTTGCAATGTTCTCGCAATATTGTGTATATCTTTTTTCACTGTACGAAATGTTGAAATCGTCTACAAAGAGTGAACCATGAATTGATTTATTCAAAACTGCCGCTAAGCTGTTCGTCTTGATCCTGATCGAAATGATCAGACATGATTGCACCCAACCGAACTTGAAATTGTCTATCATTCAAAAAGTTGGATATAAAAATGGGTAAACGACCTTTTAATCCCATAGTATGAAGGTCTTTTAGAATCTCGTATTTTCATGTAGTATCGTAGGCTTTTCCTAAGTCAACAAAGATAGAAACTACATGTTCATTCTTGGCGAAAGCATTCTTGACATGGGAATCTAATCTGACTAAATGGTCAATGGTACTTCTAGTTTAACGGAAATAATCTTCCATAATTATTTGTTAGTGTGGCAAACACACTGTTTGAGAGGCCACTGAGCCATAAACTTTTGGGACTGAATGCTGCTAAGCCGATTGATATTTGGTGTGCTTTGAAAGAGTCTGTCGGATCAGGGCCGGAAGTCCTTCATGGATTAATGCAGATGACAAAGGATCTCTGGATTGTGACACGACGAAATAAACAGGCCAAAGACGTTCTTCTCTCAACGGTATCTTGGATTTTCAAGGTCAGTGTGGTCGCTTTGAGGAGGTTAAACAAAAATGCCCTGTGGAGATATCACACATTGTCATTAAACATATTTTTGAGAAATTTGGTGAAGTTCATGACATTTCTGACGAGTACTATACTTTTGACAGAGATTAACACAGTGTTTTCGAAGATTCCCGTATAACAATGTTCTATTCACTATATATCTATATACACAAGGAAAACGGTGATCTAGGTCAACCCAGCCAGGCTGCCCAAGACAAAAAAAACGCCGCAACAGCAACAATCTGACGAATCAACTCAACATTTCACCATGCACAGATGCCAAAATATTACGAAAAATATTACACAAGAAATCTGGAATAACACCAGCTTCAAACCCCAGAAATATTCAAAATAACAGAGACGAAATTACATGCTCTGCAGACTATTTATGTGTTTTCTTTGTGAAAACTGCATGATACATTAGTAAATAATAATGCGATGTGAAATAAAATAGCTTCTTACCACTTTTCTTCTCAGAAAAGCAGAAATTTTGAAGAATAACGACGAACACATCACAGGGTTCGAAATGACCCCAATATGATAAACAACAAAGTCACGGAGTGTCAGCTCTCAAGTTTTTGTCATTCCGGAGATAGGAATAAAACAATAGAGGAGTACCCTCCTCCCACCCCAAGACCAGGTAAGGTTAAAACTGAGAATCATGCTTCCCAAGTCGAAATAATCGCTAATATGCAATGCTGATCGGATCATAGAACGACGTAATCTTACAAGAAGTTAAATGACACCAAAGCTTGAAATTCTGACTTCATTCATCCAAAGTCATCTCGAAGGCTGATATTCTGACTCCATTCACCCAAAGAATCCCCAGCGGCAGATATTCTGACTTCATTTACCCAAAGACATCCCAAAGGCTGATATTCTAACTTCATTTACCCAAAGACAACCTAAAGGCTGATGTTCTTACTTCATTTACCCTAAGACATCCCAAAGGCTGATATTCTGACTTCATTTACCCAAAGACATCCCAAAGGCTGATATTCTGACTTCATTTACCCAAGGACATCCCAAAGGCTGATATTCTAACTTCATTTACCCAAAGACAACCTAAAGGCTGATGTTCTTACTTCATTTACCCTAAGACATCCCAAAGGCTGATATTCTGACTTCATTTACCCAAAGACATCCCAAAGGCTGATATTCTGACTTCATTTACCCAAGGACATCCCAAAGGCTGATATTCTAACTTCATTTACCCAAAGACAACCTAAAGGCTGATGTTCTTACTTCATTTACCCTAAGACATCCCAAAGGCTGATATTCTGACTTCATTTACCCAAAGACATCCCAAAGGCTGATATTCTGACTTCATTTACCCAAGGACATCCCAAAGGCTGATATTCTAACTTCATTTACCCAAAGACAACCTAAAGGCTGATGTTCTTACTTCATTTACCCTAAGACATCCCAAAGGCTGATATTCTGGCTTCATTTACCCAAAGACATCCCAAAGGCTGATATTCTGGCTTCATTTACCCAAAGACATCCCAAAGGCTGATATTCTGACTTCATTTACCCAAAGACATCCCAAAGGCTGATATTCTGACTTCATTTACCCAAAGACATCCCAAAAGCTGATATTATGACTTCATTTACCCAAAGACATCCCAAAGGCTGATATTCTGACTTCATTTACCCAAAGACATCCCAAAGGCTGATATTCTGGCTTCATTTATCCAAAGACATCCCAAAGGCTGATATTCTGGCCTCATTTACCCAAAGACATCCCAAAGGCGGATATTCTGGCTTCATTTACCCAAAGCCCATCTACGATTATTGGATACTATTGCATTCACTGACTTCAGCAGAATTCGATACATTAATCGACGATTTATGTTAAGAGGACAACTCTGTGAACCTACCAGATAGAAATTACAGGAATTGTGTGATGTTCAAATGTAAGCAATTGCTTAAATTTCGAACGACAGACTGTGTGACCCCCATACATGATTTACTGAACAAGAGTTTGATGCCATTTTTCAATTAAGTGGAGTATAGAGTATGATGATATAAAATAATAATGATACGTCGATCTGACCTGCAAGTTCGCCCCTACAGAGCTGCAGTAATGTTCGCGGATTAATGAAGCGATTACCCACATTACATTAATTTCTGACTTCTGTGGCTGTCTTGGCTTGCTCGCACTCATTATGAGACCACGTGATTAGTCCCTCGCAATCTGGGACATGATGAATACATTCCGCTAACCCAAGCTCTAATTTTCTGGGGAGAACTACGGGCGACATTTAGTCGCTTCTTCTGAAGTCTTATGAGTTTCTGGATAGAGCTCTAACGAAAGGTGAATGATTGCCGTCATTGTCTTCAAACTGTGGCGTGAAATTGTCAGACTTTTATCGCCAAACTATCAGTATTATCAATTCAGCGGAAACGTATGGAAATATGTATATCCACCTGACGTCCAGAGGTTTTAACATGCCAACATGTCTGTTCCATTACTCAACACAATTACAACTCCTCAAGCAAAACTTCACCGTACATTTCGAACTCGTCTCTCTCTCTTGTTATCTGCACTCGACTCGCCCGCTCCTCTCACTACGTACAACCTTAACATTGTGATATACATAAACGAGATCGAGATGATATAACGTGATACATGCAGCTCTCTACTACCATTGATATGTCGGGAAAACTTTTCACCTGGCAACGGTTTATGGCTATACAAATCTGCACGTCGTGTGTACGGACAGACGTGACTTTAGTCAATCATAGACAGTCAAATGATCTTCCTTCACACACGTTTGCATTCCAGTACTGTGATAAACCAGGGACGGGGATACTTGTTCATTGAAACAAGCTTCATTATATCACGTTCATTCAAAACGGCGTCTCCTGTAGCCAATAGATAGAGGGTTTACCGAAGTAGAGAAGAAGGATGCTCCGCCAAACAGGATATTCTATATATGTGTATGCAATAAATCTACTGACATAAATGATTTGTACATATCTATGAGCTAACAGGTGCGTTCATTTTCACCATATCAATCGCTTATTGCAACGGCAAAAGGGTGAGTGAGCGAATAGGATTCACCGCCGCTTTCAACATTATTTCATATGACGACGAACCAACTAAGCACCACCCAGCGAAGTTGCGTTCTTTGCCGCTTCAAAGGAGAAATCCTTGAAGCAACATGGAACCAGACACCCTCCATCCACCCTATAAAACACAGAGGACAGCACACAAGACACAGACTGGACGCTTACATGGTGCCTTTAATATACTCAAACCCTCATGTGAGCTGGATTAGCGAAACAACGCTTGTTACAATATGTTACGTATTTCAATTGTCCTTAAGTCATAAATCATGAAATATGCCTTCTAGTATTTTTATCAGAATTGAAATGTCGGATAATTTGAAACTCTACCTCAACAAGCAACTCACTGACACTTCTACTAGTTGTAATTACATTCGCATCTTGAAACAGCATCAGATGAGTTTTCGCCGTATGTTGGACTTTCTACGGCATTCTACGGATATGCTAGTCGATTTATCATCTATTCGATCCAACGCCGAATGTTTGCAGGAAGCAACATATGATTCTTGTGCCAAAAAGCGCTTCGTCCTTATATGTAATTAGAGAACGCCCGATATTACACTAAGTCATCTACAACGGCCGGGCGTTTAAAAGCCTTCTTTGTACTTGTACTTATCACTGTTATTTGTCAATGTTAGAGGAACCCCTCGTAACCACTCCAACAATGACTTGATATATCAAACGATGATGGTAATTGATGTAATCCTGATAACGTACCCTAAGTGTAGCTCAAAATTAACGCAACAATAATATTCATTTGTGAAAGCAAAATTTCGAAAGATGCATTTCTTCACCATTAAAATATATTCTCGTTGGCAGCAGATTAAATGGTGTTCGATTCAAAGTTGTGTTCTGGGTTCGTTCTGTATGTTCAATATATGAGGTTTCAATCCCGTGGCGATCAAGGCGTGACGTCTCCACTGGCTTGCACATCCTGTCTAGACTATATGCTATTAAGAAAGAAAAACTTCCTTGACACCGCGCTGTCTCGATACATTGCTTGTACAATTTTATTGGAAGGATTTAACAATTGATTTTTACTTTAGTTGGATTGATTATCAATATTTCAAGGGGTCAATGACGCGGCAAACCACGTTCATGACAACCAAATTCGGAAGAATGTGGTATTCTCACTCCAGTCTATACACCCCTATGATATATTTAAGACTTTCTGCAGTATTTTGGCAATCTATGTGGATTGGCTCCGAAGTCTGTCCCCGAAGTATGTACCCCAACACAGAATAATATGAGCCGACTGTGACGATCGGCCATTTGTCATTTATATGATCGTGAGGCTCCAGCGAAGGAGTGAACAAAAGAAGAGAACAGAATAGATGATAATACGGAAATAAAATCAAATATCAAATAAGATAATCAGAGACCGAACGTATTTTTAGTTCATACTTTCGCACCAAATATTTAATATTTCTTTCTACCCGTTTTCAAATTATTAACACATACTTTATCCCCGTTGTTATTCATAAGAGCCTGGGTGATACAATCCCGGTGAAGGTAACTCGTTCAATTTTAGACCCTTCTCAATGTGCACTGGTGAGTAACAATAACTGGCAAATGGACTATTGTAGTTTATACCGCGATTGTATCCTTTTGAGGGAGCTTGTCCTGCCTCAAGTGTGTTAGTTGGTAAGAACCCTGTAACGTTGATCTCGACATTAAACGGATACCAATACCAATACGGCTCAACCATTTTCCACCGTGATCGACGCCTCCCATGTTAAATCGTCTGACGTCAAATCACAGGCTGGTATTGACATTAGTGCTATAAAGGAACCATATATTGGTGGAATAATGGGCTAACATTTCGATTATCTCAGCTAACAAAAGACATCTACATATTCCCTCCTGGGGAATCCTACTCACACACTCTCTCACTCAAACGAATCTATATATTCAAATAGCTTCACGCAAACAGATAATATTCTTGGACGATAAGTGTTTGACAATTGGAGGTCTTGGTCATGCCATTAACGCTTCTCCCTGGGAATACATCAATCGTCAGATCCGACATTCAATATTCAGCTGTTATCCACAGAAGAAGTTTCTCATTAAAAATTGAATGACCGTTATTTTTCCACAACTAGCTTCAACTCCAAACAGCGGAATTCAGCAGAATTCGTTACATGAATCGACAACAGTTGAATAGGTCTGCGGACGTACCAGATAGAAACTACAGGAAATACCTGAGTTTCAAATGTAACCCCCGTTTTTTCCTATTTGGAAGACCAGTCTGCGTGACCCCAATTAGTGATTTGCTGATCAAAACTTTTATGTCATCTCAATGAAGTTGAATATGCTGAGATACAATAACAAGACGTTGAACTGACCTGCAAGTCCGTCTTAAAGAGCTACTGCCAATATAAAAACCATGAATGGCTCAGGTGAAACCTGAAGTGTGTTTCTGTACATGATTACTATGTCGTTTACACTGGTTTTCGTTTTATCGCTTTGTATATATCTTCAACAAATTGGAGGTACACACAAAGTGAACTGCTCTCAGCAGACCTTTCTATAATACCTTTCTCTGTCAATATGTGCCTTTGCGAGTACCTGACGATGAATACTGTATAGCCTTTGAAGCCTGCAAGTATATTGATCATGGAACATTATAGAGTTGCGTCAATCGTGTTTTTTTTTATATTGGGATTAGTTAAACCCCTCCATAGTGAACTATATCAAAGAGCTACTGCTCGTGGATTAATATAGCGAAAACCCACATGCAGAATTTTTGTACTTAAATCGACGTAGCGGCCGTCTTGACTTCCCCGCTGTCAACAGTGATCGACGTCTCCCATGTTAAATCGTCTGACGTCAAATCACAGACTGGTATTAGCCTTAGTGGTGTAAAGGAACCATATATTGGTGGAATAATGGGCTAACAGCTCGGTTATCTCAGCTAGCAACAGACATCTACATGTTCCCTCCTGGGAATAAGTAGTATGCGGGCTAAAGAAAGTTTCTTACATTTGTCTTTTAGTTTTGTATCATTTACCTAGTCAGCGGTCAATATGGTTGTTTTCCAAAGTGCGAACCGTATAATTTATCGAATGACAACATCAGAACTGCGCTTGATATTGTTATGCACATGGTATAAACGGAATCATATGCCCAAAGAACAACTACTGCAAAACCCAGCATGACTGCGCTCGACCATGATATCTTCTTGTCACCATTGAAACCTGTCGGCTGTGTTTTCTTGTGTTTTAATTTTCATTTTATGCATATTTGGTATTGGTGCTGAGTAAAAAACGTCTCTCGATTACTGACGTGGAAAATCGTCAGGTTTAATACTGAATATCAGATCTGCAATTTATTCATCAATGGTATTGACTTTTTCTCAATTGTACTGGAAACAATTCCATTCTTTGTCTTATATCCGTTTTTGAAATTACGGACGAAATAAACTACACAGTTAAATCTGAATGCCTTCTGCAGTCAGACAATATTACTATTTATCACATTTCAGAGAAATTTGTAGGGTTCTGATTGGTTGATAGTTGGTATAACAATTGAAAATTCTCGTATACCAATGCTGTCGAGGACGCGCGTGCTCGTATACCAACGCAGTCAAGGACGCGCGTGCAACACTTGCAGACAAAGACTGTTTGAGACGAATTTGTCTGCGCGAGTTTGTGCGCGCGAGTATCCCCTCCGCGACAATTTGTGTGGGGGAAATTGAGTATTTGCGGACGTATGGATGCGGACGGAGATAAGAAATAAATTATCATCAGAAGCTTTCTATACCACATAAACATGAACGACAGAATGCCAGCTAAGTATTTCATCAAGTTTATTGGTCATCACGAAACAGATGAAAAGGAATCAACGCTGCATGTCGGACTACGGTCCGTAGCGATATTTTTACGTTATTGAACGTTGATCTTTCTGTCAGGTATGTTACACCAACGAGGAAAATGACTCTTCAATGTGATAAATTCGTTATACCAGTCTTTTGCGTGGGTATACAGTCTGGTATTTACCAGTACACAAGGAACTGAGTTTTTAGCCCTCATCCACAAACGAGGTTGTATCAGTACGAAAAGAGTTTATATCATATACCCCTAGCCTTCAGGTGTTGACCATTTTTCCTAACTGTAAACCTTGCTCTATATGTTTTCGAATCTGTATATAAGTACGGCGTATCACATTGGACACATCGGTTCTCATCAGATCACCGAAGTTATCCAACGTTGAAGCCGGTCAATACTTGGATGGGTGGCCGGGTGCTGTACTGGCTAGGCTGATCATTGTCCAGGATTATAGGAACTGTGAGCACTCTCTTGTTCTGGCACATGTAGGCACCGTCGTGATATGACTGAAGCATTGTTGAAAACGACGTTAAATCCTGCTCAGCACTTACTCACTCGAATCTACGTATTCAAATAACTTCACTCAAACAGATCCTTGGACGAAAATTGTTTGACAACTGGAGGTCTTGCCCATGCAAGCGTCAGATTCGGCATTCAATATCCAGCTGTCATCCACAGAAGAAGTTTCTCATTAAAAAGCGAATGACCTATTAATGTCCCACAACTAGCTTCAATTCCGAACAGCGCATTTCAGCAGAATTCTTAACATGAATCGACAACAGTGGGATATCTGCGGACCCACCAGATAGAAACTACAGGAAATATGAGTTTCGAATGTAACCCAGGTTTATCCCTATTTGGAACACCAGTCTGTGTGACCCCAACCAGTGATTTGCTGATCAAACCTTTTATGTCATCTCAATGAAGTTGAATATGATGAGGTACAATAATAATATGTTGAACTGACCTGCAAGTCCGTCCCAAAGATCTACTGCCAATATAAAAACCATGCACGAATGGCACAGGTCAAACCTGAAGTGTTTCTGTACATGATTACTATGTTGTTTACACCTGTTTTCGTTTTAGCGTTTTGTATTATATATTCAACAAATTGGAGGTACACACAAAGTGAACTGCTCTCAGCAGGTCAGATTGTATATAATACTTTGTTCTGTGTAAATACTTGCCTTTGCCACTACCTGACGATGAATACTGTATAGTCTTTGGAGCCTGTAAATATATGTGAAGGTTAGACCATGTTTCGCAAGTACTACGCGAAATAGCACCGAGAGCGAATCTCGAGGTGCTATTTCGTGTAGTACTTGCCAAATATGGTCTAACCTATTTAGCACATGTCATCTAGGATCGAGGTGGAAGAAGTAAACATCACATGACTGTCGAGCCAAAAAGTGTTTGCCCATATTTGGTGTTTAGCGGGCCACCAGGATCACGTGACTCTCGAGCGCAATAGTTGAATCTGATGTAACTTTTGTTTACCGGATTAGTTTCCGCCATGGAGCCGTTCTGTGAAGAAGTGGACCCCTCTCAACTCGCTCTAGAAGACGATTATTTTGACGAGCTTTTGGGTAATTTTCATTTGACCCCGTCAACAGACAATTTGTTAGCCATTCCGACGCAGCAGATGCTACATGACGATAACGGTAGCGATACCACAGAAACCAGGTACGGGAAACCTATGTCAGACATTGAACTGAAAGAAAAACTAAACAACAGGATTCCCACCAAAACAAGACGAGCTAACGCATGGAGCGTGTCCGTTTACAAGAATTGGGTGAAGTTCCGTAATACCCAGGTCGAAACATTCCTCTGCCCGGATCCTCTACAAGAGGATATTTGCATGGCAACCAATCGTCAACTAAACTATTGGCTTGCAAGGTTCGTGATGGAGACACGTCGACAGGATGGACTGGGCTACTCTCCCAGCAGCTTGCAAAATATTATCGCTGGATTGCAAAGCCATCTCCGAGAAAATGGACGGCACGTCAACTTCTTCAAGAAGGATGATCAAGAGTTTTTAACATTTCGGCAAAGTCTAGATAGTCGCATGAAAGAACTCACCGCGGCGGGTGTAGGTGTCGTGAAGAAACGCGCAGATCCTATAACAGAAAAGGATGAGAAACTTCTTTGGGATCGAGGTACATTTAACACAGAAACCTCGACAGGCCTCAGTTATGCAGTTTTCTTTTATAACTGTAAATTATTTGGAATGCGTGCCATGGATGAACATCGAAACCTACAAGCAGAACAGTTTTCTATATCAACTGATGAAGTGGGAAAATACCTGTCATTCAGCGGAAGGATCAGCAAAAATGTTCAGGGCGGTCTGGATCACCGTCGCATATCCCCGAATTTTATTAAACAGTACGCGGACCCGAGTAATCCCAGGTGCATTATGAGCGTTTATGAACGATACCTAAGTGCAATTTCTCCCAATGGGGCAGTCTATCTTCGGCCTCTCCCTTCAACTGCCCAGTTTCAAAATCCACGTTTCAGTAGACAAGTCATCGGAGCGAACACTTTGGACAAATACATGAAAAAGATGTTTGGGGCTGCCGAAATTAGTACCTCCCAGAGGCACATCACCAACCATTCAGGAAAAGTCACTTGTGCAACAACACTTTACAACAAGAGATTCAGTGACAAGGCGGTCATGGGTCGTACTGGCCACAGGAGCAACGCTGTACAAGTCTACAAGCGAGAAGCACCAACAATGCTGAGAAACATTAGTAATGCGTTACAGCCACCGAAGCCAGCTGAGATAAAAATGGAAACTATCAGCACATGTTGTCATGACTACAATAAAATGTGAAGGAAAATGTACCACCGGTGAGTCAAGACTACAAAGAAAATGTCAAGGAAAATGTACCTCCGGTGAGTAAAGATATTCTAACAATGATTGTACCTGAAAATATCAACTTTATTGAAATAGTGAAAAACGGCAAAAAGATGAAGCTGGAACTCTAAAGAATTGTTCTTTATACCGTTTTTGTTCTAAAAAATGAACAATATAAACTTTCAGAACCAAACCAGAGAACTTGAATAGTGCTGTTTAGCTAACGCTATTATTCCAAAGTGAAACCTGTGTTTATATTCGTTTGAATATCCGACGATAATGGATTGAACAATGTTGACTATCTGTTCAAGTAAAATTATATTGAAGATTATACGTTGTATTTGTCATTACTTTTGTGCATGTCTTTATATCTTGTAGTACCACGTACCTGGTGATCGTACTTTCGAGAGATTTCTTTGAATGAATTCATAGATACCTAAGCTCCGCCTACTTGTGTGGGCGAAGCTTCGGAAGTTCTCAAATAGAATCTCTCCATAGGGATATTCACAAGGTGTGGTACTGCATGATATAGCACATATGTGTATATGGACAAAACTGGGGATCTGATCGGCTCTTAACACCGAGATCATAGATGCCATGTGCTAATGATTCGTGGAACTCTATAGACTCAATCGTGATTTTTTTTATGGGATTAGTTAACCCTACCTGGCCAGGGGGGGGGGGACCGAAATGGCCCCCCTACCAAACTTTCTGCGCTATCTCCGGCACGACAAAAAAAGGAAAGCCGAAACTCCGTGACTTTTTAGTTTATCATGGGGTCATTTTGAGCCTATTTGCATGACCCCCCGAGCAGAGGATCATGGGAAAATTCAAGATGGCGGCCACGTGGGGTCCCAGAAAAGTGATGTTTTTGTCATATTTCTTCAAAATTTCTGCTTTTCTGCGATGAAAAGCAGGCAAAAACTATTTTATTTCATATCACATTAATATTTACTAATTTATCACGCAGTTTTTGCGGAGAAATTGCATAAATAAAAAAATCGGAAAATCTGACTTAAAAATCGACCAAAAAAATGCTGTTTTTGAAAATGACGTCACTGTGATGTCATCAAGGCGGCCATCTTGGATTGACCCAAGGGTATAGTGTGGTAAGTTTCAGCTCCCTAGCTCAAGGGGTAAGAAAAATAATTAGGGGGGTGCCATTTCGGCCCCCCCCCCCAGGCCACAACAGGTCCCAAAAAGCCCAGGCCAGATAGGGTTAACCCCTCCATAGTGAACTATATCAAAGAGCTACTGCTCGTGGATTAATATAGCGAAAACCCACATGCAGAAGTTTTGTACTTAATGTGACGTAGTGGCCGTCTTGACTTGCCCGTTGTCATTAATCCCTCGAAATGTGAGACATAGTAATTATACTCCTCTAACGTATACTTCAAACGCAAGCAGAGCTGCAGATAGCACGTGGTGTCTTTCTTGGGAAAGCTTATGCCCTTCTGAATAGAGGTCGAATTAAAGAAGATTATCTTGATGCTCTTTTCTTTTTTGTTTATTTATAGCAGGAGATACTAATGCGACTGTCTTTTTATACCTTACTATTTTTCTGTATTATTGATCATTTGCCTTTAGTAAGGTTTGCAAAGTATATTTGGGCATATGAATCCAATACTGCGTCGTTGAAATCGGTATTTGCAGCAGATATAACTCTCGTAGCTGTGGACTTTCTCTAAATGGTGACCCGCTGCATGTTCAACCGATGCTATATGCTGTTGCTGTATAATACTAGAAATGTTGAAAAATGTGTGGCATAATTATGACATAAATGGATTAATGCAGTTCTTATTGACATTAACGATATGACCTAACTCTGAAATTATTATCATTAATTATTATTAACGACTTGGATTTTCATTTGGATGGCGGATACACATTAATGATACGGATTTGGCGATAGGAACACGATGATGTTGTCTGCATCACTAAAAAATGTTGTCTACATCACTAAAACTGTTGTCTACATCACTAAAACTGTTGTCTACATCACGAAAATTATATATATATATATATGTTAGAGTTCTGAAACATACCGCACTATATCTTTGGGTCAATCTCTACAAGAAAATGTAAAATATCCAAAATGGCCGTCACAATGACGTCACAGTGAAATCATTTAAAAAAGGCATGTTTTGGACGATTTTCGATTTTTTCGTGGAAATACTGCATGATAAATTAATAGCTTTCACCGATTCGTCGCAGAAAAAACCCCAGGAATTCTGGAGAAATACGACGAAAACATAACTATTCTGGTACCCACAAGGTCGCAATTTTGAATTTACTCATGATCCACTGCTTGAGGGTTATGCAAATAGGTTCAAAATGACCCCAATATAATAAGCTACAAGGTCATGGAGTGTCCGCTCTCATTGTTGTGTAGTTCCGGAGATAATAGAAAAAAACAGCCCTCAGACCAGGTTGGGTCAAGGATGTGGACATTCTTGATGTACTACGGCTGGTTACGGATCTTATAGTTCTACCAGGACATATGTCCATTGTTCACGAGGTACCAAGATCAAATTATTTGTCATGTACTATTCTAGTCTCTTGAGCACTTTATACAGGTGTATATTCAGAGAATTACACCTTTTCTTTAGGAGATGAGGTGGGGGGGAAGGGGGTGCTAGGTTTAAACAGGAGAATGAGTATTACTAATTTTCTAACTTTTGGTATTAGTAGTCGAAGTTTGATTGTTCTCTTCGTGTTCACAAATACACCAGATGGCCTAAATTATTTGCAAATATATTCAGCAAGAAGTCAAAAATAAAATGTAGTAGTTCACCTACACATGAGAATCAGTTTCTGTATAAATATTCCGCTTTTTCGAAATTTCCACCTAAGTGCAAATGACAAAAGGCAACTTTGAGATTTCATAGTTAATGCAATATAATAATCAGTCCGTGACTGTGCGTGTATACATTCATGTCGAGTCAGATTTTCGATATGATTTATGCCACAAGAATGCTTTATCCATATCACTGCATTGTATCATTCAAACCAATGTCAACTGCGTTGATGATCTCGCGAGTGAAATCATGATCAGGGTTTGGCGTTGGCGTACTCAATTCGATAAGCCAGTAATTTTGACCAGAGGCAACGGCAAGGGATCAAGTAGGACAGAATTGTCCGGCTTCTCCTGACAAGCTAAGTCTGAATGGAAAAGATACCATGAAACTGACACATCAACATTCACGATACCTTCCACTCATTCCTAGCGTATGTAATGTTCGATGTTATATAATTCTATATTCTTCGTATATGTATGTTGAAGTAATGTGTTATACGTACTGAATTGGCAAAGATCCTTCTGATAGTGCGAATTTTAATAGCACTCGATGTGACGCCTCATTTGACGCAGCATTTATATAGTGCAGATTTCTGTAGAGAAAAGACGTTGAGCCTCCATATATAAAATATTTAACAACACATTACTCTATTCTTAAGATTACAACACATATAAGGGAAGTGGGAAGGGGTGCCGACATACTGACAGAGTCACATGGCTTCACAGTATAGTCTCTGGTACACCTATTCTAAAGCACATACCAAGAATCGAACGATTCGTGATATGTGTTGTATCTCAGGTACGCTTTTATTGTACCTGTTTATGTGGCAACTTGGATGGCATGACCACACGGCCCCTAGCACCGGCATAAGCGGTATTAGATACAAATCTAGAGAGCTATGATGGAAATGCTCTGACAACTCTTGTACTGGTAATTTGTGAGCTGTGTCACTGTAACAACTCGTACACTGGAGATTGGTGAGCTAGCTGTATCGTCCTCAGATGAAAATGACGGCATTTAACACAAAAGACTAGTCTGTAACGCCCGATGTCGACCAAGCATAGAAAAAGATATCGAACTGTTGGTAGCTTCGTCTATCTAAAGAATACCTCGTCCTCAATGAACTTAACATTGTTTGGTCAAGAAAATCATTCCATCTATTTTTCACACCAAGTTCTTTGTGCGTTAAGGGTGCTAAAATATACTGAATACGTGAAATACACCTTTCATACTGGTTCAAAACCCGAATCATTATCTTCAAAGTCCAATGTAAGGAACACGGAGAAATCTAGAGTCAAATTTATTTCATGTGTTTCAAGCTACAATGGAATTACATATCGACCTGTCCACTATCCAATACATCAAATCACTCATTAATTTAGCAGGAACTCGCGTATCACAATTGTGATTTCCGCAGCATTGTGTTGCAATGACCGTCTTCCTTTGATCGCAGTTATTGTGGAGCCATTTGATTAGTCCCTCGGAATGCAGAATAATTGTGATTAAATTTACCTATCGGCATGCATCCCTTGTTAGGAACCCATAAGATGATTTGAAGAGATATTGAATCGAACGTATTCGACAGAAATTATTGCAGCTTCCCATTATATATACCAATCTGGTCAGCTCTTTCATCATGGGGAAGTCTTAGTCGGTAATTTTCCCATCGTCAATCCTGAACCTCATAACCGTTCACATAGGAAATTGTCATCTTGATCTCTATATTTTAATATACGACTCATACATGCACATAATGCGTAGTAATTGCAAGTCGTTAGTTGCATTTTACACATCAATCCACTGGATGCATCATAGAAGAATGAGAGAGTTTGGACTGTGCAGAATTTAATGTATGTCTCCCTCAAACTTTTCTACCTACATGTGCATGTGGTTGATAAATACTGATGCTGCATTCGTCGAGCTATTCGATATCACACGAAAAGAAAAACCAATTATGTAGAATATACAATAAATTGTGGTCTCGGTCATGATAGTCTAGTACCAACCTTATAGATGTAGTTAAATATAATAACAATATTTAGCGGAACCTCACGGGCTTCAATTTCATCAGATATGTTTTCTGATGATGAAGGTGTCATAATTTCTCATGATTTCAGTATCCTGATAAAAATATTTTGGTTCATGCCATAGATTTTGGGATAATTTATTTTGGTACAGGTGATTTCATCGGGATTGACTTTCTAACTATTCCGTGGTGGTTTCGCGTTTCTGAGCATTGAACGTCGAATTAACCCAATAAAATTGCGTTTGCAATACAAATTATCCGGGTCAAATTTACCCGAGTCAAATTAATCCGACAATATTGCCGGGTTAAAATTATCCGAATAGAAGTTATCCGAGTAAATTTGACACTCCACTGTGTGTGGTGTGAACGCCGCAAGTTCCGGATCTCAGCCGGACCAGGCCGGATAAAGCTGCGGTGTAATCTCGACTTATGCGAAGCGTTATCAACAAACGTGAATTTTCATCTATTATAGAGGAGCCATGCGTGCGTGCCCCGGCTATGTCATTGGTCTTTAGGTTTTAGGTTTCCCCTCAGATGAGTTGTTTGAGCTGATCTGTCATCATAGCTCTCGAGCTAGCGTATCTAGTTCCGCTTAGGACGGTGCTAGGGGCCGTGTGGATACTTCATAGTCACCACATTAACAGCTGCAATAAAAACACGGCTGAGATACTAAGGCTACATCCGAGATTCCTCCGTATCATCGGGTCTGAATGTTCTTTCCTGTAGAGTCACATGGTTGATTTTTAGTCGCCAGACGTCGTCAATTTTTCTCACCTCTTGCATATCGCTACAATTTAGGAATTGTGTCATGTTAATGTAGGTTGGTCAGAGAGGTCCACAGGTCCTCAAAACAAGAGTTTTGTTTTTGTGGCGAGTGGTTTTAGGATGAAGTGTCGAAATATGGGGTCTGTAAACATAACTCCATGCTTTATATAGGTGTGTTTTATATTAACCATGGGGTTATCTATAGGGACACCATATTTCGAGGCTTAACCCAAAAACCAACGCCCACATCCCCAAAAACTCTTGTTTCGGGGCCTGTGGTCAATACCATACGGCAATAGGAGTTTCAATTGGGTGCTCCGAGCCTTCAGGTAACTGTAAACCTTGCATAGATATGTTCACGAATCTATATATTCAAATATCGTCATTCAAACAGTATCTTTGGATGATAAATCTTTGACAACTTCGAATTTGGAATGTATCCACGGTTTATTCTTATTTGGAACACCAGTGTGTGTGACCCCAATTAGTGATTTGCTGATCAAATCTTTTATGTCATCTCAATCAAGTTGAATATGATGATATACAATAACTTTATGTTGAAGTGACCTGTTAGTCCGTCCTAAGAGCTGCTGTCAATATAAAAACCACGAATGGCACAGGTAAAACCTGAAGTGTGTCTCTGTACATGATTAGTCTGTTGTTTAAACTGGTTTTCTTTTGACCGCTTTGTATATATTAGACAAATTGGCGGTACACGCGGTACGGTACACGCAAAGTGAACTGCATTCAGCAGGTCAGATTATACATAACCTTTGGCTGTGTAAATACGTACCCCTGCCGCTCACTACCTGACGAGGAAGACGGTATAGTCTTTGAAAGCCTGTAAATATATTAATCATGGAACTCGATAGACTTGTGTGAGTCGTGATTTTTTTATACTAGGATTAGTTAAATCCCTCCGTATTAAAAATGGCCACTGCTCGTGGATGAATATAGCGAAACCCCACATACAGAGGTTTTTTTTAACAATGTGGCGTAGATGCCGTCTTGATTTGTCCGCTGTCATTGTGAAACATGATGAATAATCCCTGGGAATGTGAGACATAGCGATTATATTCCTGTAACGTATACTTCAAACGCAATCTGGGCATAGCTGCACCGAGCACTTGGTGTCTTTCTTGGGAAGTCTTATGACTTTCTGAATGGAGCGCGAATTAAAGAAGAAAGATTGTCTTGATGCCCTTTCATTTCTTGTTTATTTGTATCAGGAGATACTAATGAGGCTGTCATTTATATACCTTAATATTTTTCTGTATCTTCGACTCAATTTGCCTCCAGCAAGCTTTGCAAAGTACATTTGGGCATATGAATTCACTACTGCGTCGTTCGAATTGGTATTTGCAGCTGATATAACCCTCATAACTGTGGATTGCATGCACTTTGTGTAAATGGTGACACGCTACATGCCGTTGGTGTATGGTGGAAAATATGTGGCATAATTATAACATGAATAGACTCGTGCAATTTTTATTGACATTAACGATATGACCTAAATCTGAAATTGTTATTTTTAATTATTATTAGCGACTTGGATTTTCATATCATTCGAATAGAGGATATAGATTAGTGATATAGGTTTGACGATAGAAACTCGATGATGTGGTCTACATCACTAAATATTGTTGTCTACGTCACTAAATTTGTTGTCTACATCACGAAAAACTTGTCTACATCACTTAAACATGTCTACATCACTAAAAACTATTGTCTACATCACTAAAACAGTTGTCTACATCACTAGAAACTGTTGTCCATATCACTAAAATTGTTGTATACGTCACGAAAAGCTGTTGTTTGCATCACTAAAACTGTTGTCTACATCTATAAAAAAAACTGTTGTAAACCATATATATATATATATCTCGTTCGGAGTTCCTACTAGTATTATCTCATGAATTTCGGTCTTCCGCTTAAGAATTTGGATATTCTTAACGGACTATGGCTGGCTATTGAATGTCGGATTTGATTGTTGTACCATGACATATGATCATTGCTGACGAGGTACCAAGAGCAAGTTATTTCGCTCATGTTGTGTCATGTACTATTCTAGTCTCCTGAGCAATTTATCCAGGTGTATACTCAGAGAATTAAACTTTTCTGTTTAAACAGGAGAATGAGTATCACTAATTTTCTAACTTTTGGTATTAGTAGTCGAAGTTTGTTTACTCTCAATGCGCGTTCACAAAAGCACCAGATGGCCTAAATTATTTGCAAACATATTCAACCAGAAGTCAACAAGTCCACCTCGGTGCAATGTGACAAAAGGCAAATTTGGAATTTCATAATTAATCCAATATAATAATCAGTCATTGACTGACTGTTTGTGTATACATTCATGTCGAGTCAGATTTTCGATATGATATATGACCCAAAAATGATTTATCCACTTCACTGCTTTGTGTCATTCAAACCGATGTCAATTGCGTTCGAGAGTGAAATCACGATGAGGGTTTGGTGTTGGCGTACTCAGTTCGATAAACCAGTATTTTCGACTAGAGACAGCGGCAAGAGATCAAGTGGGCCAGAATTGTTCAGCTTCTCCTGACCAGCCTAAGGCGGTGAGTATGTCTGAATGAAAAATATACCCCGAAACTGAAGCATCAAGGTTCTCGATAACTTCCACTCAACCGGTCATTCACATGATTTACTCATTAGGGACAATAGGAACTGATGGAGTATTCGTGGTAGCCTCACATCGAGAAGATTCATGATCATGTCTTTCGCTCAATTACTTATCCCATCCCTAGCCTATGTAATGTTCGATATTGTATAATTGAATTTTCTTCGTAGGGTACGTTGAAGTCCTGTATTTTGGGTTCCGAATTGGTAAAGATCCTTTTGATAGTCCAAATTTCAATAGCGTTCGATGTTCACGGAGAATTTATATAGTGCAGATCTCTGAAGAGAAAAAACGTTGAAGACATAATTTAAGCCTGTATATTTCAAATACTTAATAGCACATTATTATATTCTTAGGAGAAAAGAATAGAATGCATGATGAAGATTGAACGACTTGAACAACGATATCAAACTGTTGATCGCTTCCATCTATCGAGAGAATAACTCGTCCTCAATGAATTTAACATTGTTTGGTCATGTTTCGGCGCTCAAACTGTGATGCGATAAGATCTTTCCATCTGTTTTTCACGCTTAAGTTCTTTGTGGGCTAAGGGTGCTATAATATATTGATTATGTGACATGCAGCTTTCATATTGGTTCAAAGCCCAAATCAGTGTCTTCAAAGTCCAAAGTAAGGAACAAGCACAAATATAGAGTTAAATACATTTCATGCGCTTCAAGCTACAATGGAATTGCATATCGACCTGTCCACTATCTCTTCCATCAAATCACTTATTAATTTTGCAGAAACTCGCGTATAACAGTTGTGATTTCACAGCATTGTGTTGCAATGACCGTCTTCATTTGATTGCAGTTATTGTGGAACCATTTGATTAGTCTCTCAGAATCCAAAATAATTGTGATTAAATTTAGATATCGAGACACGACATTGATCCATAATCTTGCCTCCCTTGTTACATGTTGTTAGGAACCCACAAGATGATTGAAGAGATATTGAATCGAACAGGAAATAATGTATTCGACAGAAACTATTGCAGCTTCCCATTATATATACAAAGCTGGTCAGCTCTTTCATGATCGCGAAGTCTTAGTCGGTAATTTTCCCTTCATCAATCCTGAACCTCATAACCGTTCACTTTGGAAATTGTCATCTTGATCTCTATATTATCTGAATATAAGACATATACATGCACATAACGTGTCGTAATTGCGAGTCGTTAGTTGTATTGTTCATATCAATCCACCAGATGCATCGTAGAAGAATGAGAGTTTGGACTTTAGTTTGAATTTAGTGCATGTCTATCTCAAATTCTTATATACCTACATGTGGTTGATAAATACTGATGCTGCATTCGTCGAGCTATTCCATGTCACACGAGAAGAAAACCAATATGTAGAATATACAAGAAATTGTGGTCTTGGTCATGATAGTCTAGTGCCAACCTTACAGTTAAATATGATAAAAATATTTAGGGGAACCTCCCGTGCATCAATTGTTGTATCCATGATATAGAGCAGCATGCTCACAAGAAAGAAACATTCCAATACTCTTAACGCGCTGGATTATGTCTTGTAATTCAGAATTGTCAAGCGAAAAAGAATTCCACCCAATCATGTCGTGAATTTCTCCTTTTTCATACTATTTGAAGACTGTTAATTGTGCAATAGGAGATGAATGGCATTAATCATTCCAGAATTTTTAAACGAAAGTCCAATATTTGTTTTCCTGTGTATGGGTAAACATATCAATTTGATCTCAGGCCTTTTATCTATAGATATTATGAAGATTTGGAAATATGCCCATGGATTATTTATCAAGATAACTACAGGATGTATTCTGAATAAGTTTCAACTGGGCTCAAACCAGTTATCTGATCAGGAAAATTCGTTGCTTTGGTTTCCTTACTACGGATCGCACACCTAATTCGATAAGCTAGTAACCTTGGCCGGTAGCCACGAAGAGAGATCAAGTGCCTCTTTTCTCGCGATCAGCCAAATCTCTGAGCATATATGTATAACATCGATACCGGAAAGGAAAATATAAATGTGTCTGGGATAAGTTCTTTCTTTGCCTGGACGGCTTCATTTGAGAAGTATATTCTTGTAATTTACTTTTAAAGCGAAAGGCGCTGCATAATTTAATACAGTCTAAATTCTGAGAAGATTCCATGACTTACAACCCACCGCTGAGGCATTCTTCGTCAATTCATATGACATGATATTTGATAAAGATTCCTGCTTATGTGTTATCTACTAGCGTAAAACCCTTCCTTTGATCCTCTCCGACACGCCGTAATCTGCCTCAGACACCACCCTTGACCCGTTTTTGTGATGCCAGATACACGCGCACGTGTTGTACATGTCATGTTCCTGGTTCCAGTCTGTGTTAAACTGCTTATTAATTCGCTCCCCTCGACCCCATCGCTATGCTGACATAGCTCCCCTCGACCCCATCGCTATGCTGACATAGCTCCCCTCGACCCCATCGCTATGCTGACATAGCTCCCCTCGACATCATCGCTATGCTGACATAGCTCCCCTCGACCCCATCGCTATGCTGACATAGCTCCCCTCGACACCATCGCTATGCTGCTATAGCTCCCCTCGACACCATCGCTATGCTGACATAGCTCCCTCGACCCCATCGCTATGCTGACATAGCTCCCCTCGACCCCATCGCTATGCTGACATAGCTCCCCTCGACACCATCGCTATGCTGACATAGCTCCCCTCGACCCCATCGCTATGCTGACATAGCTCCCCTCGACTTTCTTTGTTTATAGAGTTGCTTGAATTTCTCATTAAAAATATCTATGTGAAATTTGGCAACACAATATATCAGCAGCATATAGGTATTCCAATGGCTACTAATTGTGCACCCCTGTTGGCTGACCTGTATCTGTTCTCTTATGAATATGACTATATGCTGGCGCTTTCAAAAACCGATCCACTCAAAGCCCGTTCCTTCTCATTCACAAAACGCTATATAGACGATCTTCTCGCTGTGGATAATCGCTATATAAATGACGCAGTGAAGGATATATATCCACCTTCACTGGATTTGAAGGAAACTACAGATAGCCTACAGGCACATCATATTTAGATCTCTATCTCTATAAAAATGAAGCGGGCATTCTCTCTCGTCGACTTTATGACAAAAGAGATGATTACAATTTCGACATCGTAAACTATCCCTTTCTGGTTAGTAATATTCCAGTGGGACCTGCATATGGCGTATACATATCTCGCTTAGTAGCATTTGCTAGATCCTGTGTTAAATGTGATGATTTTAATCACCGTCACAAAACATTGTTGCAGAAACTTATAAAACAGGGCTATTCCACCAAGCGCCTCCACTCAAAGTTTCTCAAATTTGGCGATACATATCGCATGCTGATAGCAAAATACGAACGTAGCGTACAAGATCTATGGCGCTACGTTTCGTAACTTGTGTCTAATTGCGCTTAACCCGGGGCTAGGGGCCGTATGAACCCATGTACTTTAAGATCCTCATGGTAATCATATGAACAGTCACAATCAAAGCGTGACTGAGATACATCATTCTTTAGATGACGACTTTACAACGAATATTATGGATTAAGAATACTGACCAGCGATACGGATTTGATATTTTTGGAACATCATGATGTCTTGCCGGCATCGTTGAAAACTGTTGACCGCTTCTCTCTTGCAGGAAACAAGCCTATGTTTATGTATACTTTGTCTTTTTGAATTTGGTACTAATACTGTTATATGGAAATGGAATAGGTCTTTGGATTATGGACGCGGATATTCTCTAATGGACGACGGCTGGATTATGAATGACGGACTAGACGCTTGTAATTTGCCTTTTGAAATTATATTTCACATAAATGACACCCAGCATAGCAGTTTTCCGCTGCTATGTTGGCAAAGTTTTACGACTTTTAGACTAAATCTGCGGTCTTTCCGGTCGAATTAATATCATATTCCCGGCCCCAGAGCACGATAAATGCCCTTGTTGACAACCACCCACCCTCCCTTCAGGAACCCCCTCTAATACTATCCTAAGCATATTCCCATGGTGACAGATCAGTTCGTGACACCATAATGTCGGCCTTGACGAGTTTTGTAATTGTACCAATTAAAAGCACTCTAGGCCTAGTCGTTCATTAGTTAAAGATGAATTTGTATATCTTCGTGAAATAATGACTGGACCCTTCACGCACCTTGTGAACATGTACATGTTCACGACCCCCTGTGGGCGTTATATACACTTTTCGATGTTTTTTAAGCATCTTTCGGCATTTTAGCCAATCCCCCAGTGGGCGTCAGAGGCCCTTTTGGTGTTTTTGCTGCTAGCTTACCCACAGTGTGATTGTCATAATATCATACTGATCTACCAAAACTGTGACTGTACGGGTCGGACAAACAAACAGGGACGGTTGTTTAAATTGTAGTAAGATTCCAAGCGTAGCCGCATGTGTCGAGAAAACAAAGTAGGATCATTTATCCAAAGCCAAAAAGACATTTTTCTTCAGGCTCGCTGTACCAGCTGTATGTTTGCACGCCTGTTTTCCATCTAACCTACATCTATGTCAATTTCAAACGGAAAACTTCTCTTAGACTTCCTGACAAATTGTCTCCTCATCTCTTCTCTGGTTGCTAAAGCTAAAGTTAATCTGTTATGTCTAAGAATCCGATATGCAGTTTGATACAATGGAACAAGAAACGGATGAACAGCACAAAACTGTCCATGCTTGCCATAAATCAAGTCTACTTCCGCTTGCGTGGAAATTCCAGCAGATAAGTCTCTCTGACGATGAGGTGTATCTTTTCCCATGAATCGAGTATCCTTCTAACAATATATTGTTTCATGAGATAGATTTTGGAAGTATATAATTTGGTACAGGTGAGTCATTAGAGGATTTCATCGTGAATAAATATAACGACTTTCTAACTATTCCACACTGGTTTCCCGTTTCAATCCAATCCACAAAAAAAATATGGGTTTACACTACAAATTATTCCGGTCAAATTTACCCGATTCGAATTAACACGACAATATTGTGGGGTCAAAATTATCCGGATAGAATATTTTGGGGTCAAAATTATCCGGATAGAATATTTTGGGGTCTAAATTATCCGGTTAGAAGATATCTGGGTAAAATTGACCCTCAAATTTGCGTAGTGTAAATGCGCACCTTCCGGATCGGAACCGGGCCAGGCCTGGATAATGCTGTGGTGTAGCCGCGACTTATGCGGAGTGTTATTAACAAACGAGAATAACATAGTTTTCATCTATAATGTGTGCGTCGATCCGTCCGTTCGGTCCGTCTGACTGTGTCACTTGATCCATGCCAATGTGTATGGATATGGTCTTCAAATCGTCCCCATTTTATGTAGTTTGGTTGGAGAGGTGAAGGGGTGACGCAATCACTCGTCGGGTGATGTGCTACTAACATATATTAATAGTGATTGGCTTAAGATATCAACATACTGCAGCCATGATCGCAATGCCAATGCCACAGGAAGTTCTTTAAATCATTTACAAATCAATTCAGCTTAAACCTTGAGGTCTTAAGGTAACGTCTATCCATTATTGCTCATTGATATCAGCAGATAATACGCCTGCCATTCTTATACTCTACGGTGGTGAAATCTGTTAGCATCAGTCAAGTAGAGTTAATATGTAAACGTTCTGTTAATTGTATGATGTTGGTAAATGGTGGATCGACCATAAGCTATCGACCCCCAATTTACAATATGTACGAAAATTTGTGACTTGTGATATTAGTAAACTAAAGACTACTTTATAACTGGTATTGTTATTGTAGAGGAATAGCACACAAATGGGTTTTGTGAATTTGATATTGAATCACTCGAACTTAAACCCATGAAATCTAGTTACATATGGTCTGCAGATGTTTATTCAGGGAATTAGAAATTCTTGATAATTCTGTTCTGTTATTTTCTTTATTTAAGAAATCAAACATAAACTGGAATGATTTAACATCCTCTGAAAACTTAGTTAAGCGACAGATTTATATCATTCAAATTGTTTGATAGTTTAAAGAGCATCAATTCATCGGTCATCCGACCACCAGATGAACATTTAGATATATCACATGTAGTAAACGCCGCATGGACGGAAGAACTCTGGTGGGATTCGAAACGACAGCGTCAAAAGCAGAAACCACCATACATGAGAGCAACCGCCATACAGGGCAGCAACCGCATACAGGACAACAACCGCCATACAGGACAGCAATCGCCATATAGGGCAGCAATCGCCATACAAGTCAGTAACCGCCATACAGGGCAGCAACCACTATACAGGGCAGCAACCGGCACATAGGACAGCAACCGCCATACAGGACAGCAACCGGCATATAGGACAACAGCCGACATACAGGAGAGCAACCACCATACAATACAGTAACCGCCATAACCGCCATACAGGGCAGCAACCGGCATATAGGACAACAACCGCCATACAGGACAGCAACCGCCATAGGACCTCAACCGGCATACAGGACAGCAACCAACATACCAGCTTAATTGTCGCATTAATAATCATTTTTCATCATTCTTTCTTTATCCAGGCCATCAATACAATTATGTTTGAAATGATGCGTGAAAAGGAAATTCGCATTTGGAAGCATCAAAAAGGCACTAGAAAACTGAAAAATGAGAACTGCAGTGCTTGGTATATTCCTAGCTGGTGAATTTTGATACCAGAGTCTGAATTGGCTGGCAAATTAAAGGGACGACTTTGTGATTTTCTACTTGCTTCAACATAATATATCCGATCTGTGGCAATTTGTGAAGACTCTAGACCAGGTCCAGACAGTTGCGATGAGCAACATTCAATAGTTTATATACCCAATAAATGATTTATCGAGATCATTGTATGGTATCTTTCGAATCAGTGTCAATCTGGCTCGAGCGGATAATTTCGCGAGGGAAATGAGGCGCGTTGGTGTTTGTATCTTGACTTGCTCACTAAATTAAATGAGCCGGTAACCTTGGCCGATTGCCAAGGGGAGCGATCAAGTAGATATGGAATTTACAGCTTCTCGTTATTGGCCCAAGGCTATCGGTTCGCCTGTATGGCAAAGACACAGGGAAGGAGACATATACAGAGGTAGGCTACCGTATGCGATAATTTCTTCCTATGCATTTAGAGGTTTGCATAAACGATGGACTTCGATTCTGTGCTAAATGTACCTGCGCATTAGAATGTTGCATGCGCCGCCGCAAGCTGTGTCGATTTACACAACGACATTTCATTGTTGTCTGGACTTGGGGTACACTCCATAGTTTCGTTTCAATGGCCCCGGTTTAATTTCGTAACAGGATAGACCGTCTGTTTTCTGCTACATCCAAGCCCCTGCTATTGCTTCACAAGGACTTATGCAATTCTGATGAACTTGAGGGACATATTTATTCAAAATAGCTGCAGTTCATGACGTAAAATAGGGGTGGGGGGAGGCGGATGGTATAAATTCAGATTTGCGAAAAAATCGATATGATAACATACCTCACTTTTAAAGTACTGTAATATTCACCTTGTCCAATATATGTGCAAAGAAATAATTCTGTGGAATATAATTGACATGTTGATCGGAAAAAACGTAAGTTGTCGCAGAAAATTGTATTCACAGAAAAAGAAACTATTAACAAAGTCTAATCTTTTTTATGTGATTTAAGTGTTGAGGTGCTTTGATAAAATAACATCAGTGACAATTGCCCAGACAATAGATACTTCTGTTCATATTTCAGGTAATTTTACATTAAAAAAATCTTCAATATATGGATGTTTATCTCACGAGAAGACGAATTTAGACCAGAAGATCATTAATACATCCTATACTTAACCGTATTTTGATGTTTAGCACTGGCAGTAACACAAATCCTGAGATTTTAAATTCTAAGAAACTTTAGGGGGCTACCTTAATATCAATAAAAATAGTGGAAAGAATTCCTGTAGTTTAAAACACATAAAGTGGAATAGACACGGGTTTTTTGGTCAAATATGCGTTTGGGCTGACATTAATCTTTTTTTTTTAATATAAAGTATTAAATCCAGTTAAATTCACTTTTATGGAATGTTAATATGCTAAAATAAAGCTAAAGTAACCATGGTAACGCTCATAATTTGTGGTTGAGTATCGCTTCAATATACAACATATTACGCTACTGATAGTTCAAGTTTCACTAGTATTTGTAGAAAAACGAGCTGAATGCATTCCTGCGGTAATCTGGAATGTTCCGAAGATAATAGTACAGAATGCCTTCTCCCTGTCGTTTATCTGTATTATGTATTATCCTAGAATGCTACTGACAATAGACCTAACCCAATTCAGTCATAAATGCTCCCCAATTCATTTGGCGGAGACACGCGTAGACCTATTTCAATTGTCATTTTAGAGTCGTGTGATGTATGGTTTGATCGCAGTTATTGCGGGACCAGGTGATCAAAGTATGGAAATCGTGGAAATGAGGAATTAATTTACCTACTGAACGCTCTGAATGAGAACCTAGGTTCTCTTGTACCCACGATATCGGTAACCATGTTAGAAAGCCTTGGGATTCGTATACTGAGCACAACAGAGTCTCTCATTTCTCGTTTTCTCTATTTATAGCAACAGATAGCCTCA
Source organism: Hanleya hanleyi (assembly GCA_036873755.1). Classification (NCBI taxonomy): domain Eukaryota; kingdom Metazoa; phylum Mollusca; class Polyplacophora; order Lepidopleurida; family Hanleyidae; genus Hanleya; species Hanleya hanleyi. The sequence continues at coordinate 205,542 of JAVTVY010052347.1, forward strand.
CATATATCTTACAATTGTTTTATTTCTATCAGAATTTGAAAGCCCTTTTCTTGATTTCTATTTGATGTTGTAAAAGTCCGCCTAAACGTGTGCGGACTGATATGCATATATAGATGAAGAGTCCAAAGACGTTCCTCGGCACTGGTATGTTTTGTTAGCATATGGTGGTCGAAATGCCGAAAATAATGTGCCTTGTGGCATCGATGGACGACTGGCAGTTAATGTAACGTGAATTCGCATATATAGCAGTTGGTATATCCATCCCACTGCTGACTGTTATGAAATAACAACACAGCATTCTGTTCTATAGCCTACTGCTGACTGTTATGAAATAACAACACAGCATTCTGTTCTATAGCCAAATACTCCACCAATCAGCAGGAGGTAAAAAAGAATATTGTAATAGTTAACTCAAAATTGAACAGGTTGATTTCATTTCATTCTTCAATTCAAAATTGGCTGACGGATAAGGGCTCATACTAAAGGAAGGCGGCCTTCCGAAAGGAAGGCGGTGGATAAAAACATATGTTACAAGGCTTGGCGGGGGATAATTTAAGCCTAGATGTATTATTACTTGTGTAAATTTATACCGATTTCATATAATGGCAGGTACCCACAACGTCGTATGGCCATATGAATCTCGGATAATACTTCACGGCCGTCACGGCTAGCGAAAATCAAAATGGCGGCCGGCTGGGAAGGCTGGTGCATCGAAAAACTTGATCGCTTCTCAATTTACAAATACGGAAATGAACATTAATATACTTACGGACTAGCGAATGAATTAACAAATAATAAAGTGAACATTACTTTACCTTATCCAAATATGGATTTAGATCAGCGTTTATTCGGTGTTATTTTCATAATGAATTGTTTTAAAATGAATCAGTTAACAATGACAAGAAGTTTTATTTTGGATTGTGAAAATTAAATGCATGTATTGTCCACTTTTAGCGCTCTCAACACTTCTTTTGATATGACTTCATTAGATACTTTATTTTATTATTGTATTGGCTAACCGCTTTGTTGTTTAGTACTCAAAGATGTCACTAATAGCTAACTTTCCTACGAATGAGCATAATAAAGATCAAAGTCTGCGTTGATTATATTGTCTCCTATTGTCTATTGTGGCCGGCCGGTGATCAAGGACGAGCACGGAGACAATAGTCAACACTCTGTTGTTTGTGAGATTGGTACTAAGCGCATGCACTGTGGCCTATGGAGTCCACAAATGTGCAATCAGTGAAAAAACAAAACAAATAAGCGGTATCATCGAATAATCAAATGTATAGGAGGAAGGCTGGTCGAGGATGGGAAGAATCTCGAGTGTTTCCTTCTCAATCGGGTCGGGTTCCTGTCAGAAAATGGGAAAAGAAGCAAATTACTATATGTACATATAGTATGGTAGCGGAATATTATCAGAATTGTATTCAAGTAATTGCATCATAAAATTAATAAATCAATAATATCTTACCCGAATTAATGCGTCTCGGTAAGGGGTTTCGACAACCGGCATGGACTCGACATGGTCCACAATCTCCGACACTGTCACGGGGGTTGGCGAGGGCGAACACGAGGGGCTAAACCGGCCAACATGGGCCACTATCGTCTTTGATACCAACTCTGTCCCGCGGCGACTGAGATGCAACCCATCCCAACTCAGTAGATCACGCCGCAAATCTCCGTTCTCCACGAACGACGGAAACCCAATATAACGGAGACCTCGCGTGGTCTTGGAAGCGATCCTCCGTAGGGAATGGCAGATAGAAATTGCCCTGGTGTTAATCCTTGAAAGGAACGTTGGATGGTTGAAGAACACGGACTCAAAACGGGTACACAGAAGGAGCTTTCCTCTCATGTCAGTCTTGGAGATCTGTGTGCTGATGAATGAGAACGGCTCCTTTTTGTTAACATTTTTTAAGAAGCCGCTGATCCTTTCATACTTCGGGATTTTAGGGGGTCAGGAAAAAGTAGTGTGGCATTCCAGTCCAAACCATCTGTTCCGATCTTGGTCCGTCAAAGTCCGTGGCACTACCTCTCTTTCACAGCTTAACGGGGTGCAAGACGACTTCACAGTTTCTTGGATGTTTCAAAAAGATCGCCTGGGCAGCCTGTACAAGCATATCGGACCCCACCGACACACTAGTGGCTCTCACGCATGATCCTGACACGCTCAAGTCCGTGCATATGGAGCTTATAGAACGCTTCACCGTACTAATGTACAGCAAGGGATGTAGTGCAGCCGGTGTCAATGAGGCCAATCATCACCTCTTCACTACTGCAACCAGATCGCTGGAAAACATCCCACCTCCCAAGCCGCGCTTTTGCAGCATGTGAAGCGAGCGCTGCTGCAAGCGAGTTTCTACTGGAATCGCTTCACTCCAGCAGGAAATCCCTGGTTTCAGTGAGTAGAGCTGGCACAAAGATTGCACCAGTACATGGCAACCGCTATGGACCACTCTCAGCGACACTGCTATGGCATATGCCATTCTCATGCACTGTGGCTGACGCAAGGCATGCACGGGAAGGTGCAAATGCAACTGAGCCGATGTCCGATACACGACCCTCTGCAAATGCACATGTTCCATATATTTTCTTACTCGATTTTATCTGAAGAAAGCTTGCCATACATTTTACATACATTGATCTGTTGATGTGAAATAAATCCTGTATTGTGCAGCCAAATAAATCACTGATTGTCGTGTCTTCAAAAAAACCCAGGTAGCTTCCATACATTAATCTTTAATATTTTCATCTTTTTAGCGTTCCCATACATATGCCTTACATCGAGTTTGACTACTGTTTTATCACGTTCAAGTAACCCGTACACTTATCATACAATGACATATACAATTTTTATTTTTGCACTTTTCTCCATACATTTTCCATACAGGAGGACTTGGTATTTTCAGTACACGCCATACATTTTCCATGCATTGTACTTTAAATTTTGAGAGTTCCATACATTTTCCATACATTTCTCATACATTTGCCATACAGTTCTGAAAATCCTATGTTTTTTCCATACATTTGACATTACCATTTCCCCATTCCCCATGCATCTTCCATACAGGATCCATACAGTTCCCATACACCCCATACACCAGCCATACATTTTCCATACATTATCCATACATTTTATTTTGGTAAGGGTATGGCTTTCATAGAAGCTCCAGTCCATCATGGGAAATCTCTCAGGTTCAAAGCAATTGATTGGTCAATTCATTTTTTTTAAAGAAATCCGTATATTTCATTGACCTGTGGAGAAAACTTGAAGAACTTCCCGCCAACGGCAGATCGTCTGTGAAGGTCCATGGTGTAACCCCATCTGACCGGGGCGATTTGGGGTGTACCGCAACCAGGTGAAGCCGAAAGTTCCCCTTTATATTGTCGCTATCCCTAAGGCTAGAAACTTAAAACACCATATCTGTGGGTCAATATCTAGTAGAAATGTAAAAAATCCAAGATGGCCGACATGATGACGTCACAGTGGTGTCATTTTCAAAAAACATCTTTTGGACGATTTTTCGGTCAGATTTTTGAATTTGTTTTATTTATGTGTTTCCTTCGCAAAAATTAAGTGGTAAATTAGTAAATAATAATCTGATGTCAAATAAAATAGCTTTTTTCCACTTTCCTCGCAGAAAAGCCGGAATTTTGTAGAAATATGACGAACACATCACTTTACTGGTACCACACATGGTCACCATTTTGAATTTACTCATGATCCTCTGCTTGAGAGGTTATGCAAATAGGTTCAAAATGACCCCAATATGATAAACTACAAAGTCACGGAGTGTCAGATCTCCAGTTTTTGTCGTTCCGGATATAGGGCAAAAAACAACATGGGGAGAGGCGACTGAAAGTGTCTCCCACCTTCCGGGCAGGTAGGGTTAAGATATATAATTAACCAGGTGAAGGTATTGTTCTTGGAGAACTCTGCCATCAGGCAGAATATGCCTTTATCTTCTGTCAAACAAATTCATAATATACGAGTTGACTAAGCAAATTGATAGCGAAGTAGGAGAGAGAATTAAGGTTTAACGTCGAGTTCAGCAATATTTCAGCTATATCGACCATCAAACAAAATTCTAAGTATTCAAGTTAATAACTTAGCAATCTAACACATTGAAACATACACACATTAAAACTTATGCAACAAACCGATTTCTCTCAAATAACCTAAGATACAGTCTTCTTTCGCCCGACTAAAAGATCTTCTAAAGTAGCTGCTCGACAAAAAGAATCTCTTACAATCTTAAAATCTATACAGTCGATAAGAATATGTATACATCAGAGTAAGTTGCATCAGAGTGAGTTACTATACCCGCTAGTGCCATAATCCTAATCATTCCTCCTTCCACTGTGTCAAGGTAAGTTATTGCTATACAATGCCCTTCATGAGAAAAATTATGTAGAATAGAGGCCGGATATACTAATTAATGACCACAGACACAACATATTGTCCGGGCAGATTCAATGGAGATCAAGCTTCAGATCCTACATACGGTAGGCAGCTTTACTTCATGAACAACCGAGGAAAAATAAAATGTGATTGGCAACTGTCGATCGGTTCCCTCTTGCAAACAAATAGTTCGAGTGTATTCATATTTTCATATTGTGCCTGTTAATTTCTGCGCTGATTGTCTCGTGAGAACTGATGTTCTCGTTCGTGAACTCTGTCAGCTAAATATATGATTTGACGCTTGTACACTGTCTGAAGGATTGGGTCAAATTGACCAGATATTTTGAGATAAAGACGTGACAGATGCAAAGAAATTGGGACAAATTCCATTTTGACCCAACTATTTTGGGTAGGTCACGTCTATACCCGAACGCTTTTGACAGTCTATATAAATGATTTCCTCGTCTGTGATTGAAATACCATATCAGCCGGACTCTATCGGCAGACAGAGACACATTGGTATGAATAATGATGTCTATGATGCCACCAAGATATAATGAACCTCCCATTGTCAAATTTCGTATCAATCTCAAAGTGTTCTTTATTAAAAAATGTTCATAATTGTCTGACTCCAGTTAGCGAAGCTCAAGACCATACGAAATCCAGATCAACATTTCCTGCTTGAAAAAAATCTAACTGGATCTCAGATCCGGCTTACAATAGCCAGCAGGTTTCTATGAAAACAACACCGCGATCATAATTGAAATATCCCCATTCATCAGAGAATATTAGCACTAAGATCAGTTATTAACAGTTATTAACAGTTTAATTCACATTTGAACTTCCGAATGAAGTACTGTTCCTTTGTCTGTCGCCTGACTGTATCATCGGATTTCATTTCATAAAACGAGAAAATACTAAATTTCGTTTCAAGATCACTAGCACATTCTGCAATATGTTTGCTAACCTTAATATGCCTTAACCATATCTGGCCTGGGCTTTTTGGAACCTGTCCTGGCCTGGAGGAGGGGGGGGGGCGAAATGCCCCCCTAATTATTTCTCTTACCCCTTGCCCTAGGGGGCTGAAACTTACCACGCTATACCCTTGGGTCAAGCTCTACCAGAAAGTGTAAAAAAAATTCAAGATGGCCGCCTCGATGACGTCACAGTGACGTCATTTTCAAAAAGGACATTTTTAGTCGATTTTTCGGTCAGATTGTCCGAATTTTTTATTTATGCCATTTCGCGGAAAAACTGCATCATAAATTAGTAAATATTAATGTGATGTGAAATAAAATAGTTTTTGCCCACTTTTCATCGCGGAAAAGGAGAAATTTTGAAGAAATATGATAAAAACGTCACTTTTCTGGCACCCCAGGTGGCCGCCATCTTGAATTTACCCATGATCCGCTGCTCGGGGCGTTATGCAAATAGGCTCAAAATGACCCCAATATGATAAGCTATAAAGTAACGGAGTTTCAGCTCTTCGTTTCTTGCCCAAAACATGACCTCTATCGCCGAACACTGGAAAACGAACTCAAAAACTTAAATGTCCCTCTGTCGTTGGCTTCTATATTAAATCCTAAACCACCTCTTACGAACAAAGTATACTCCACCTTACTAGCTTACATCAAATCGACTGACTATCACTCTACCATTTAATACTATATGGTTACACCAAGACACCAATAAACCTAGGACCAAATTTGAATAAATGTAGCACGCTTAGAGTCAAAACTATTTTACAGGGGCGGAAATAAGGGTCAGTGATCAGAAATGACTGATCAAATTTGGACACTAACCAATCAAAATGCCATAGCAATAACATAGACAAATTCACTGATCAAATTAAAAGCTCCTAATAACGAGCTCTGACCAAATTGTGTTCCCTTATTTCCAACCCTCGTTAACGAATGTTAACCGTCCGGTTTTCATGCAGGGGCAGAAGACTGGAGGTTATATCAAACATTCACAATCGGCTTTAACTATAATAATATTTTTATTTATAATATTTAGTACCTAATTATTTATTGCTATTGATCATGTGTGACTTAGATCACGATAGTGCCAGTCGATGGCAAAAAATAACACCAGAAAACAAGAAACTACAAACTCTTCTATTCTTTGTAATACAGGCACAGCACACTGAAGACAACACACGAGTAAGACCAGCCATGAAACAGAAAACCTATGACGACAAATATTATGAAACAGCACCAAATGGAGATGAACATGATGAAGATCATCATCGTCGGTCCACAAGAACGTCCAGAATACTCGACCCTGTACCACGCCAGACACGCTACCCCACCGAACTGAGCAACCAGAATACCAAATCCTAAACCACACAGACACGCTATATATGACACCGAAATGACGCCACAACACAGAATATCATCCTTTGACTTTCACACAATATAGGACGTAGACCTGCCGTCCTGTGCCCCAATACACACTCCAAGCAATTGTTACAGGCACAGATTTCTGGAAGAACCCACCCTGTTCCCAAGGGCGTCGTTAGGGAAGTCGATTAGAAAAATCCTGAAGACGCCCATGGTTCTCCCAGTTTTTTCTGGACGGCTTTGTGCGTACAAAGGGGTACCAAGACAAAGGAATCATCCACGCGATTAGACCTACAGTGAACTCATATTTACTAGTATAGCTTAACCAAAAAAACCCGAAAGAGACTTACGAACTTGTACATAGCGACTCTTATTTACTTCTATTTATATCTCCTGCTAATCTATCATTGTTATCTATCATTATTTATTTATTTATTCATTTATTTATTTATATATTTAGCGCTGGAAAAGATATTAAAAGAAAACAAAGAAATGTACCGCGAAATCCAAATAAAACATTGAGTTGATGGGCCGCGAAATCCGAATGGGAAGCGGCCCTTAAACTACAATTTCAATCAAAATCTTCGTTTCTTGTCGTTCCGGAGATGGCGCAGAAAGTTTGGTAGCGGGGCCATTTCGGCCCCCCCAGGCCAGGTAGGGTTAATGAAGGTGTGTTAATCTGTTGTCGATCCACTCTTACTCTATTTCTGAGTACATCCCCCGTTTCGTCAATGTATGTTTTGTCACGTCCATTGCATGCAATAACATACAGTTAATTTTGTGAATTGCAGTTCATACTGCTATTAACCTTGACATTTGTATTCGTATGGCGAAACAGAAAAGTAGACCCAACAATAGTGTTTGTACAGCACTTGCATGTCGGTTTTCCACATTTAGATACTGAGAACGTTTGATTATTTGGTATGAATTTGGCAGAAGTCAGGAGTTTTTTAAGATTAGTTTATTGATATATGAACTGTAGAACTGTAACAATTAATTATTTCTTTTATGTATGCATCGACTGAAAAAGGAGATGTCAGACATCTGTCGGTAAAAATTAATCATGTATTTATCAAGTCTGGACATGTCATCTAATGTTCTGTTTTGTTCTATATATCATTGTCAGATTATAACAAACGGTTTTACCTTTTGTCTACTGCATTGTATTGTAAATATGTATGTCTCCAATGTCGGATTAGTATATAAAAATACGTTTTAACATGTTCGCCTACAAGGCAACTATATGTATATATAGCCTTACTTATGAATAAATATATTATTGATATTGAAAAGTTCATAAAATGGACGAAACCGGTTTAGCAGTGCAATATACAGTTTAGCTCAAAACTCTACATTTTGTGTAGTTTTATTTCTTATATACATCCTAGTATCTTGCACGCTACGATTCTACGTTGTTATAAACATGAGTTGGGATGCGTTCAATGGTACAACTCTATCAGGATGCACGTGCGCTACTACTAGAACATGATCTCTCTGTGTCATTCGAGGGCATTGCAGCTGCTATTCCAGAAGGTTAGATCGTTCTATAAAGATGATTGGATATATAACATAGACCTGCCTCATTGTTATGCAATTTTGTTTGTGATGGTTCCTTTTTTGTTTGCATGCAGTCTGTCTCGTTGATATAGCAGGAAGATCGTCTAAATGGCTGGCCAGATCTTATATCCAACTGATATAATATAATCGAGTGTGACTCTAGGCTTAACCCATGAATCATCAGCTTGACACCACCAAGTGGTGACTCAAACAACTGTATTTTTTGATTGACGTGATCTCGACGAGTTGCGAAACGGTCGATATGGACTCATGATTCCACCTGGATTATGACAACTGCTTATCCAAATCGTTTAGCTCTATTGACCTCCTTTGTCCACTGAATGAAAGGCGCGATATATCAGTGTTGGCAAACAGTTATCTTAATCCAAAAAAATTATGGGTCTCGGTCGAACATTCTGCAACTCGTCGAGCGAGCATCAATGAACAAACTCCAAGACCCTGAACAGCGGTATCAAGCAGATACGTTCTGCGAATATGTGGTTATGCATAGCCAGCCAGATTGGCTTCCGACGGCACCATACACTGAACTCTGCCCCCCGGCTAATGAAGTTTGGGATAACTTTGTCTAGACCCGTGTGATGATCTGATTGCGCATGGTGATCTGTAGCTGCTTTACAATGACCCAGGCTATCGTAGAACTGCTGGTCACTAGGATATTACTGTTACAATCAAATCAGTGAGATAATTAACTTTAGGTTTATCACAATCTAGTGTCAGATTAAGCGTGGCGTGAATGTCAGGCGGTACAAATTACTACTCGCTGATTAAGAGTATTTGGTTACCATGTGCCGTGCTTCTAGTGGTATGATCGTATTAATGCCATCATGTGAGCCAAAGCAAAACGTGTTTCGATAACCTTTGATGCTACGCATTCACATCGAAAATCATATAGATTAAGACTACTGATCAACGACACGGATTTGATATTTTTTGGGAAAATCATGATGTCTCGCCGGCATCATTGAAAACTGTTCTGTTTTCCGATTCTCTCTTGCAAAACACTAGTCTATGTTTATGTATACTATCATTGTTTTATAAATTTGCTGCTAATGCTGTTGTAAGAATTAGGTATTTAAATTATGGACGCGGAAATTCTTTAATGGACAACGGCTGAATATTGAATGACGGACTAGATTAAGATTACTTATCAACGACACGAATTTGATATATTTTTTTTTTAAATCATGTTTCACCGGCATCATTGAAAACTGTCGACCGCTTCTCATTTGCAGGAAATTAGCCCATGTTTATGTAAACTTTGATTGTGTGTGTGTTTTCTTTTAATTTGCTGCTAATTTTGTTATATGAATTAGGTGTTTGGAAATTCTTTAATGGGGAAAACTCCTTAAAATGTCGAAAAATGGTCAAATTCTGGTCGGTTTCCAGAAAAATCTGTAAGAGCGAGTTCAAGTAAACTTCTTACTCACGTTCACAGGCCCGGTCTCAACTTAAAAAGGCCAAAAAACGTGGGAGTCAACCTGCCCGTTTTTTTGTCAGATTTTCTTCCCGTAAATGAGTCCTGATTTTTAGGCACACCCAAGGGGCATAACTGAGGCAGGACAAAATTTACTCCATGTTCCCAATCACCGTGGAGACGAAACCAGCCATCGATCTGTACGTGCTCGTTTGAAGCGTTGATAATGCTGAATAGGATGATATTATGATGTAGCAGAACACGGGCAGTCTATCGTATTATGAAATTAGACCGGGCCATTACTACGAAACTGTGGAGATTCACCCTATGCAAAGCGAACAATGCCTGCAATATCTACATGTACGTAACATACAATTATCAGGAAGTCACATATAAAATAATCACCAAATGATGCGCATTAGAACCATTCGATGTCGAAGTTGCATGTACAGATCAAACCCGAGACAAGTGTGGATGTCATTGATGCAAACCGATCAAGTAATTACATTCAGGCTAATGACACATCTCCAAGGACAAAAAAAAACGAAAATTATTTCGGCATGCGTGGTATGGAATCGGTAGTTCTTTTTACACGAGGAAATAATAACAACAGGTCCAGCTGTTCAGTTATTTCAATTACCGGTACCGCGTCTTTTTCTATGTTTTAGAGTACCAAAAACAGATAACAACCGGATTTCTGCTGCACACCGAATATAACCGAATCACAAAGAAGACAACGTTACAGCGGACATAAGTTGTGTTTGCAAAGGAATCCAAAATTTGACAAGTTTTCTGGGAATAATGATGCCAATCAATATTGGCGATCAAAGGTTCGAACAGCTACGGGTCAATAAAAAGCAACATTTCCCCTGTACGGTCGCTCTCGTTAAGGGAAGAGAACATGGAATCTGTTTTCCTGACCCATAAATCCAACCATCAGTGTTGTTACAAACACGATAACGACATGAAATTCCGCTTGTAAATTATCCAGCAATATTCGTAATAGCCCTGTTGCTTTGAAGCAAACAAAGCTAATCGATTTCATCATCACAGTTTGGTACATCCTGACAATTTCTTAGTTCAGTTTTGTATCGAATGGTATTGATTGGACCCTCAAGATGAATTATTCTATTACGTTCCTTTTTTCCCCCTTTATATTGTATACTTGGTGTTGATATTCAAGTTGTTGAATTGTACTATGATATCCTTCGCGTAATTCTTTTCGGGTACAACATAATTACTTGGCGAATTCTCTAACATATAAATGACTTGTGGGGCATTCAAATGATTGTTATGTAAATCTAACCCAAGTTCTTAAATACACACACCGCGGTTCGGTTATTTGGGATGTAGGATCTAAATTACACATACAATCAGTAAGAAAACGCATCTTGTTGCTTAGATGAAACTTTGAATCGAAAGAAACGGACAATACAATTCACTATTGAAAATACCTTCAACGTACGGGGTTTGGTATTAGTTTTACGTTTAGCGCACTGAAAACGGGGACACTTAGAAGCTTGAAATTCAGCATCATTTTTAGCTGTATAAGGCGTTCAGTGTGTTACCACTGTTCATTAAACTATCTGGAGGGCTCCAAAATTGAGCACCAAATTCGACAACTTCTCGCTACCAACGTCGAAAAATGCTAATGGCTTTATCCCCGGAAATAAAATACCTGTCCGATGTTACACCGATAGTATAGGCTCCATAATATCGTGATCCATGCTCTCTTAACACGATGAGTGAACTCCATATTCAACAGATCTGAAACAAATCATATTGTTGTTTTATTTCCCTATTTCCTCAGTTTAGATCCCTCGTTGTCACCACACCATGACACTCGGTCCCCGACTAATGAAGTTTGGGATAATTTCGTCAAGGCCCGGTTGGCGATCTGATTACGCAGTGCGATCTCTATCCGCTCTATAATGACCCGAACTATCATTCTCCCCTGGCCACTAGGATATCGCGGCGACAACCAAGTCAGAGAAATAATTAACTCCTGGTTTATCACACTCAAGTGTCCAGGATAAAAGGATTTCGCGTGACATGAATGTCGAGCAATGCAAATTACTTATTGCTCATTGGGTTTCCTTGTATAGTGCTCAGGATCACAGGACCGCATGGATATTTCTCACTGAGCTGACGGAAAATCTGTTTACGATAATCGCTGATGCCGCGCGTAATTATTATGGGGAGTATTAGGTTGATAGCGAATAGTCTCCCCCAAAGAGGCGGTAGTCCCATTTCCCGTGAGAAGAAAATATAAATTATCCAGAAGATATTGAATGAGTCAAGACAGATTTAAAAAACATATAAATAACAACTGAAATATATCGTCTTTTGTCTGCTTTTAAATCTTCACAAAATTCAGTCTGTTGGCAGATATGTGCGACCAAATCCGGTAATGCTCGGTCAAGTGAGTAAGTGAGTGAGTGAATATGATTTAACCTCGCTTTCAACACTATTTCAGTGGAATCACGACCTTTGGTTCCAATTCCTTTTCACATCCGGAAACCACAAGGGTAGGGTCCTATTCCGTTTCACACTCGTGAACCCCACGGGTGCCGCAGTTAGTCGCTTCTTACGACAAGCTCTCTGGGGGACTAAGGTCTATTCTTACCACGACCTAGTGTGTGCACAACGACACCCCAGGCCAATCACACGGAGCCTCACTGGGCTACTGCCGCTTGGATTTAGTGTTCGTCCCTAGTTTAATTTTTTTCAGGGGCGTGTACTCCTAGCTGACACTGGCATAGTGATTGTATTCCAATAAACAGGTTCAAATTCGCAGGTGATTCGGGCGTGCGTCATTGGATGTCGGTGGTTGGTTGGCTTCGAAGGCATCGTCGAAAGATATTTCGAGACAAGCTCTGTCCATGTCCTGTATGTTCCTTCGCCGATAATGCCATATAAGGCTTATTCTGTTAAGGCTGTTGCAAGGGACAGTCACATTATCACATGCGGGAATCTGTGCTGCTCCTGCTGCTTGGCGGAAGAAAGTTGCCAGCTTTGCATGCTCCGTGTTGTTTTCACACCACTGCGTTCATTCCGACTCGGGACCGTGCTGGTATTCCTGACATCCTGCTGACATCTCAGCATACAAAGCGTCAGATCTGACATTCAATATTCAGCCGTAGTCCATAGAAGGATTTCCGCGTCAAAAAACGAAAGACGTATTTCGTATTACAGTTACCACTAATTTCAAATGCAATCAAAATCAAAATAATAAACACACAAGAGAGAAGCGGTCAACAATTCTCAACGATACCACCAAGACATGATCATGTTATTTACATAAAATCTTAATGGCCATTTCTATTATTATTGTCACTGAAGAGGAATTCCAAAGTCTCGTTACGTGACGTTTAATTTTGGTAGTTGTGGGGGTGGACAAATTCAAAATTTATATGGACCACATCGTGCCTGATATGGTGTTGCACTGGATAGATAAGGAGGAGATGCATAGGAAAGGTGCGATAATCGCTGTTCCGGTAGAAATGAATTAGTAAATACATGTAATAAACGGATGGAAAATAGTATAGCTCGGGGGCATTTCTATACGGAGAAAAGCAATACAAATGAAAAAAAACATGACGGAAATATCACTTATCTGTAAAGCCCACATAAAAATGAATATTCTCTTATCTTTCTACACAGAAATGAGAGGAAAAAAAATGATGACTGGTACTTTGTAGTTTATCATATTGCTGTCATTTTAAATCCCGAGTAGAGGATCATGGGTAAATTCAAAAGATCGGCCATTTGGACATAACATTACTAGGGGACAAGTAAATAAAGCTTAATCGTCTGTAGGCGCTTATGGTGGATAGGGACGTTAAGATACATTCATATTCCTCGGAAGTATAGTATGTATCTCTGACCCAAATGTTCAAAGTAATTCAGCCATGGTTATACCGTCATGACGTTGTACGTCACGGGCTGTTTGTAAACAAACTGTCGAGCAGTGTGTGGCGCGAAAAGAATACAAAAAAAGTGTGTATTCGAATAAACGTTAGGCTGTCGAGACGGAAATATATATATGATTTCGCGAATCCATCACCCGTTGGTTACATTTTCTAGGTTTCTTTTGATATCAAATTGTACTGGAATGAGTCGTCAGCGGATGACACGAAGTTCTCGCCAAGTTCCATGCGAACTTATCCCATCAACAACTACAAATTCTGCTGGAAATGAAAAAAACGTTCCTCATTTCATTGTATCGAGATCCATGGTCTACCTGTCTATTTCATTCTTTATGGGGAATAATGTAAATTATCCTTCCAGAAAAAACATTGCAGTCGCTTTCTTTAATTCAATGCGTGTAAAACTGTGTGCTAGGGCCCATCAGAAATCCTGCCACTGTATTCGCTTTTTTGCAAACTCGTGTGTTCTTTGTTTCCTTGTGCGTTAATCGAACCCAAAAGCCTCCCAGACAAATAAGCACCTGCTTGCCATTATCAAATACGGGAGATTGGGTCGCTGGATCACCACCAGACAGCATGTTGGGAAGCAAAATATTACGGGGGATTAGACCCGGCAGAGAGTCACTTAGATAGCTTTCTAACGGCCATTGGTAGTAATTGCGCAATCCAAGGTTTCCCTGCCTATATCGCCAACGGAGGCCTAAACTCCGATCAAAAGAAGGTTAATATGGTATAGGAACAGACTGAGGGAATGACTTCCTTGAACGAACGGATGTTACCTTCGGGCACACAATCCAATTAATATTTTCATTCGAGACGGAGAAATCAATCTCTAAGGAAGATCTGCTGTAGCGGCTTTCTGAACGATATTGCTCCCAGGCTAGTTCAACTTCTTAATTCACAACACAGATTTGTCTAGTCACATAAACCCATTATTCGGTTAGGGCCAAGTTTGTGCACCGTATATACCCATGGATTGTTGGAGATAGGAAATACTCTAGGGTGGAAATTGTTTGAAGAAATTGTACGCTATCAAGAGCGCGAATAGGAATAATTCCTCAATAGTAATCATTACTCAGCAGATGACCCCGACTTAGTTACTTGTACAAGGGATAGGAGAAACACCATCAACAGACAGCAAATATTAAACACAATGATCGTGTAGGTATGGGCTAAAATGTTATGCAGTATGCCCCTGCGACAGAACCGTGCTCCAAGACATAATATGTATTACTAACCTGTTTCTTATGTAAAAGGATTATTGGCTTCTTCTCCATTGACATTTACCTACTCTACCCATGTGCATTTGTTTTACCCTACCAAGCCTAGGGGTGGAGAGGGAGGGGGGATTATGCCTCCCCCATCAGACTTTCCGTGCTATCTCCGGAACGACAACCGAATGAGATTTTTGATTGAAATTGTAGTTTAAGGGCCGCTTCCCATTCGGATTTCGCGGCCCATCAGCTCAATGTTTTATTTGAATTTCGCGGTACATTACTTTGTTTATTGAATATCTTTTCCAGTGCTAAATAAATAAATAAATAAATAAATAATAAATAACAATTAGAGATTAGTAGGAGATATAAATAGAAGTAAATAAGAATCGCTATATGTACAAGTTCGTAAGTCTCTTTTTGGTTTTTGGTTAAGTTATACTGGTAATTATGAGTTCACTGTAATCGCGTGTATGATTCCTTTGTCTTGGTACCCCTTTGTACGCACAAAGCCGTCCAGAAAAAACTGGGAGAACCATGGGCGTCTTCAGGATTTTTCGGATCGACTTCACTAACGACGCCCTTGGGAACAGGGTGGGTTCTTCCAGAAATCTGTGCCTGTAACAATTGCTTGGAGTGTGTATTGGGGCACAGGACGGCAGGTCTACGTCCTATATTGCGTGAAAGTCAAAGGATCATATTCTGTGTTAAGGCGTCAGTTCGGTGTCATCTATGGGGTAGCGTGTCGGTGCGGTTTAGGATGTGATGTTCTGGTTCTGGAGGTTTCTTGTTGTGCGGCGATGTTGGTATTCTTGTGATCGTCATCCGTCTTCTGTTTTTAGTCTTGTCCAGTCCGTCTTTGATCTTCGATGTGCCGTGAGGTGCTGTTTAATAATTGTTGTCGTCATCAGTGTTCCGTTTGATGTCTGGTCTTGTTCGTCTGTGTCGTCTTCATCGTGTTCATCTCCATTTCTGAAAGTATAAGATGAAACAGTGTGTAGTATTCATTTTTGTGAGTGACATTATCTGTGTGCGTGGTTGTTTCTTGGACGTGTGCTAATGATTTATGTCTTTGGTTGTTGAATTGGTAGCGGCCTTCAGGTTTTAGAGACGAATGTGGTTACCGGCCCACACGGAACATGGTATCTCCGGTGCCCACATTGCCTATTTTATTGCGAAAGATAGATTTTTGGCCAATATTGTCGTAGGGATGTTGATTTGGTCTTGGCCTCCGATTTTTGAGACTAATGTGGCAGCCGGCCCACACGGAACATGGTATCTCCGGTGCCCACATTGCCTATTTTATTGCGAAAGATAGATTTTTGGCCAATATTGTCGCAGGGATGTTGATTGGTCTTGGCCTCCGATTTTTGAGACTAATGTGGCAGCCGGCCCACACGGAACATGGTATCTCCGGTGCCCACATTGCCTATTTTATTGCGAAAGAGAGATTGTTGGCCAATATTGTCGCAGGGATGTTGATTGGTCTTAGCCTCCGATTTTTGAGACTAATGTGGCCACCGGCCCACACGGAACATGGTATCTCCGGTGCCCACATTGCCTAAATTTTATTCCAAAAGAGAAATTTTGGCCAATGCTGACATTGTTAGTTAGTGGTGCGCATGCACGGGGGTAGTGTTATATACTGGAATAATAGCCAGCAGTTTTGATAAAATCTATTAAGGACTTGAATACCTGTTTTCTAATGGGGGGCTTAGGGTTTAATATCGCTGGTAATGTTAAGGGAGTGTTGATTTTTTTTAATTCGTTTCTAAGTGTCTCGCGTTGTGGGTAGTGTTTAGGGCATTCAAGTAGGACATGTTCTATTGTTTCTTCTACATTGTTGCATGCGGTACAGAGTGGTGAGGTGTTTTTCAGAAGCACGGACAGATGTGATTTAAGTCCGGTTTTGCCTAGTCTTAATCTTGTGATGATGCGGTCATCACGCTTAATGTCTAACTGGAATCCTTGGATTTGTCTTTTCTCTCCATCAAGAATCTTATGTAACCATCGTCCACGTTCTTCTTCGTTCCATTCCTTTTGCCACTTGCTATCTATTTTGCGTCTAATGATAGTGTTGAGTTCCTTATACCCTAATCCTATTGGCACATCGTGTGTGGTTTTTGCAAGACTGTCTTTGGCAGTTTGGTCGGCTGCTTCGTTACCTCTGATGTTGACATGCGCGGGGACCCAAGCTAAAATGGCGTCTATACCCTCGTTGTGTATTTGTGTACAGATATATTCTATTTTGTGTATGAGATCAGGTCTACTGTCAGATATAGAATTTTCAATGGATGTGAGTCCACTAAGGGAATCGCTGAGTATCACAGCACGGATTGGTTTGTGCTCGATGATCCATTCGAGAGCCCTAATTATAGCAATCAGTTCACTAGTGTATACAGACATATTGTCTGGAAGTTTGAAACCATTTTGTATGTTGAGCTCAGGTATAACAAAAGCTGATCCTGTGTTATTACTCGAGTTTTTCGATCCGTCTGTATAGATTTTTAAGTAATTTTTCCAGTTTTGGTTGATATATTCAAGGGTGGTGGCTCTAATAAAGTCTGGGTTGTCCTTCTTTGTGAGGTAGTCGTGTATACTTGTGTCCCCGTGGGGCGACTCTAATTCCCAGGGTGGCCTAGTGATTTTGTCTGTGTCGCAGATGTGTGTGATTGGTATTTCGTGTTCTTGGAATAGGTTATTTACGGTATAGCCGAGAGGGGCGGAGTCTTTTTCCCAGTTTTTCTTTAAATATTCATATTCACTTTTATCTTCAAACATTTTGTGGCATGGGTGATTATCGCCCTTAGCTCTAGTTTTTCCTGCATATTTCAGGGACAGTTCCTCTCGTCTTAAACGAAGAGGTTTCTCATTGGTTTCTATTTGAAGACTACATAAGGCGGTTCCCTTGAAGGCTCCAGTAGCTATTTTTAGAGCAGAATATTGGATGCTGTCTATTATTTTTAGTTGTGTCTTACATGCTGATTGGTAGGCGACGGACCCGTAATCTATTTTTGACCTGATTAAGGTTTGGTATAATTTTATCAGACTATATTTACTAGCTCCCCAGTTTGTCCCAGACACACACCTCATGAGGTTCAGGTCTTTATTGCACCGGAGCACTAGTTGGTCGATGTGGTCTTTCCATGTGAGTTTTCTGTCAAATATCATACCTAGGTATTTAACACTATTTCTGAATTCAATTTTCTGACCTCCTAGTGTTAGTTTAACGTCAATGTGTTTATTGTTTGAAAATATAATGCCCGTTGTTTTTAGGGCGGAAAATTTGAAGCCCCATTTATCCGCCCAGCCGCTAATTGTATCTAGTGTATTTTGCATTATACCTGTCAATTTTTTTATGGAACGTGCGGTTTTCCAGAGGGCAGAATCGTCAGCAAATAGAGACTGTTCTACTTCCGGATGTTTCGTGTCAATTTCATTGGCTAGGCCATTGATGAGGATGTTAAAAAGGGTGGGGCTTATGACGCTTCCCTGAGGGGTACCGTTGTCTAATTCATGGTCGGTGGATAGGGTATTTCCTATGCGAACTTTAAAATTTCTATTGTTTAGGAAGTTTTTTATCCAGTGTTGCATTCTTCCCTTAATTCCAAGTCTGCTTAATTGAATAATTATGCCGTCCTGCCATACAAGGTCAAATGCTTTTTCTATGTCTAGGAAGATACCTAGTGTGTACTGATGTTTGGCATTCCCCTTTTTATTGAGTGTTGTAATCTGGCTATATGGTCTAACGTACTTCTGTTCTTACGAAAGCCGCTTTGAGTTTTGTTTAATAAGTTGTTGTTTTCCATATGAAATTCCAGTCTATTCTTTACCATGGTTTCCATTATTTTGCATAGATTTGAAGTGAGAGAAATTGGGCGGTAAGAGTTGCTGTCGGATGGATCTTTACCTGGTTTTGGGATTGGGATAACGATGGATGTTTTCCATTTACTTGGAAGTTGTTTGGTCTGCCAGCTGACATTAATTAGTTTCAAAATTAGCTTCTGTGTTTTATTAGGTAGGTGTTTAAGGATCGTGTATCCTAGTTTATCTTCACCAGGTGAGCTCTCTTTTTTACAGTGTATAGCTTTGCGGTATTCATTAATGTTGAAGTCTGCATTGAGATAGTTTTCTAAATGATCGTCCAGATCGTTTTGTATCGTTGTCTCTTCCTTAAGTTTTCTGAATTCTGGTTTCAGGTTCCTATCGCTACTGTTCGAAGCGAAAGATTCGGCGAGGTGTTCTGCCTTTTCCTTGTTCGTTTTTTTAGTTTTGTTCAGTACAGGGACTGTGTTTGTTAGCTTTCCTGGTATATTTTTTATTTTGTTCCATACTTTTTTTGAATTGGTTTTGGTATCTATAGTGTTGCAAAAGTCTTCCCAACATTTTGATTTAGCTTCTTTGACACTTTTTTTCAGCTATAATTTTGAGTTCCTTGTAGTTCGCGTGATCACTTTGGAGCCTACTTTTTTTGAATTTCCTAAGTGCCTTCTTTTTGGCCGCAATATTTTTTGCACAGTCTGGGTTCCACCAGGGAACCGGGTTTTTGTTGTGGCGCTGTTGTGATATCGGAATATATTTTTGTGCTATGTTAAGTAGTGAATTTGTAATGTTTTCATTGAACATCTCTGGATCGGAATTGAATATCTCGTCATGATTTAGGCTTTGACAGTCTTTCTGGAAGCTTTTCCAGTCGGCTTTGGCGTACTGAAATTTTGGAGGGGCGTCTGTCCTTGCAGAGTCCGGTTTTAAACTAATTTTCGTCAGAATGGCGAAGTGGTCGCTGTCAAGCGTGTCGGGAATCACTTCCCATTCGGATTTAACAGCTAGGTCAGGGGACACAATAGTTAAATCTATTGCAGAAAGTTTACCGGTGTTCATGTCTATTCGCGTTCCGTGGCCATTATTTAAATAGCATAGGTTGTTATGGTCAAGCCATTTTTCCACTACTTGGCCATTTTCGTCTGCCTTGATGCAATTGTCGTCCCAAATGGGGTTATGACTGTTGTAATCACCACATATAATAATAGGGGAGTCAAATTTCTTTGTGATGTTGTCCACTTCTTTAGGGGAGATTTTCTTTAGACTTCCTGGGGCATATACATTAATGATGTTAATAGGTTTGTTATTGAAGAAGACCTGAATAGCGTGCCATTCGAGTTCGTCACTGGTAGGGCTTTTATCTAGTTCTATGTGAATCAGGCCCTCTTTTATTAATATGAGGTTACCCCCTAGTGCACCTGAAAGTCTGTCTGATCTATACGGCTTATATCCGTTTATTGTAAATTTATTTTTTCCTGGCTTCAGAAAAGTTTCCTGAGCACAAATTATATCTGGGTTGATTTCATTTACTAAGATTTTAAGATTGTCCCCGTTTTTCCTGATGCTTCGGGCGTTCCATTGGAGTACGGTGTACCGAATGAGAGCTGACACTCCGAGACTTTATACTTTATCAAATGAGCCTATTTGCATAACCTCCTGAGCAGAGGATCATGGGTAAATTCAAGATGACGCCCACGTGGGGTATCAGAAATGTGATGTTTTCTTCAAAATTCCTGGTTTTCGACGAGGAAAAGTGAGCAAAAACTATTTTAGTACACATCAGATTAATATGTACTAATTAATCATTCAGTTTTTGCGGAGAAATTATATGAATAAAAAAAAAAATCAAAAAATCTGACCGTTAGCCGACAAAAAATGCCTTTCTAAAATGACGTCACTGTGACGTCATAAAAGCGGTCCCCTACCAAACTTTCTGCGCTATCTCCGGAACGACAAAAAATGGAGTGCTGAAACTCCTTGACTTTATAGTTTATCATATTGGGGTCATTTTGAGCCCATTTGTATACCCCCCACGAGCAGTGGATAAATTCAAGATGGCAGACGAGTGGGGTATCAGAAAAGTGATGTTTTTGTCATATTTCTTCAAAATTTGTGCGTTTTGGCGATGAAAAGTGAGCAAACACTGTTTTATTTCACATCACGTTAATACTTACTAATTTATCATGCAGTTTATCTGGCGAAATTGCATTTCGAAAAATCAGACCGAAAATCGACCAAAAAATGCCGTTTTTGAAAATGACGTCACTGTGACGTCATTAAAGCGGCCATCTTGGATTTTTTACATTTCGTGGTAGAGCTTGACTCAAGGGTATAGTGTAGTAAGTTGCAGCCCTTTAGCTCAAGGGATAAGAAAAATGCCCTCCCCGCCTCCCCGGGCCAGGACAAGCCCCCATAAAGCCCAGGCCAGATAGGGTTAAGAAAAAAATCGACCAATAAAAATCGTTATATGCCATTTTTGGACTCGATTTAGCATGTATTCCCATACACTAGAAAGAATCAGAACCGTCACCCGATATTTAGCCGTCGTCCATAAAAGAAAATCTGCGTCAATAATCGAAAAACCTATTCGTATGACAGTTGGAACCTATTCCATATGTGTATGAAATAAAAATAATTAAAAGAAAATCAAGATTTTCAACAGTTTTCAATAATATCAGCGTCGACTACTTTTCGATCAACAATTTTGATCAATCATTCTTCGACTCCTTCACTGGATTCCACATGAGTAACGCACCGATACAATGATTATGATGTGAGCGAATTACCATTCGTGTTAATGACCGGAAGGCTTTCTTGTGAACATACATATTTGCTGTCCAGTGCTTTGAAACGGTTCACATGCGTGCAAATAGTAAGAATCACGCAGAGACAAAGACTCCTATTGGTTCATGATGGTAACCTGATTTATTTCAATGATCCTTAACACAAACTGTGATTGGCTGGATGTTCTCTCACAAGCCAATGAAACGTCTGGATTTCTTTTTGAAACTTTGCATTGACCAATCAGGAAACTGGCTGATATATATATGGATGCACTGGAGTGTCTATAGAAATCCATTTAACGCTAGATAGAAAGAGGATCAGCACGAAAATTCTTACACTCGTCGTTTTTAGCCGTTTGAAACAGGGTGCCTTTTCCTTGCATAGAAATAAACAACAGTGGCTAAAGCTCTATAAATATTTCAATTACGCCGTTCTTTCCTAGGTTTCAATATTGGCTGCAGGAAAATAGGGTAAGTGACGCCGATGTTTCGTCATGACGGTCAAGAGACTGGAAATATTGAAGATAATCAATATTGCAGATCAAAAGATCAAAGAATTACCGGCATATAAAAAGCAACAGCTGAGGTAAGGTCAGCTTCATTAGCGTAAAGAAAAAGCGAAACGTCCAAAATTACCCCGTAAATTGTAGAACAATGTTCCTTATCGATTTCATAATCACGTTCTGGTACAGCAGAGCCTTTCACAGTTTCTCAGTTCATTTGGTATATGGTGTCAATTGAGCTGTTGAGAAACCATGCATCATTCCGCTAGATTTTTTATCGATTCCAGCGAAGATATTGCGTCTGTTACCATATTCTATACAAACTGTTGATTTTCAAAAAGTTGTACTGAAATATCCTGACAAATCGCAAAATAAGAATTATGCCCGTACGAAACACAAGACATGAAGGCATTCTGTATTACATCTCTGCGAGCCAACATGTCACCAAAATATAAATAAATGAGTACTGAATATGGTGCATACAAAAAATAAGGTGTCATTTTGTATCACAAGGGAGGAAATATGTGAATAACACTCCTACTTTGATTATACCGGGTCGTTGAACACCTGCTTCATATTTCCGTATATTGATCGTATATATTGTCTTGCTTGGGAATTGTGCAGTCTATCCTTAGAACGGTTTATCATTTGCCACTGGAATTCAATCTGTGTTGGTATGAGCATGTAATCACCAGGTACAAGACAATGGAATGTTCCACAAGATGTCTTTGCTACAACGATCCGGTGATAGCTATCACAGTGATTCCTGTCTGTGTGAGGCTTCACTGCTTTGTTATATTCCGATCGGCCCCGCGTTCTCGGAACAATTTATGAAGGGAAGAACAAAATTTAAGAAAAAAAGTAGGAAGTCAGGAAACCTCTCCCAGTCTCTCTCTTACCAATCGGATTTAAATCACACAAAACATTTCGAGATATTGGTGGGATAACCATGGGTTAGCAATGAGTCTATATTTTTGATAATTCGAACAACGAAAGTGAATCTTCAAATGTTTTTGAGAGTTTTCGGGGGCTATTGCTGATGCGTTTCATCGACTAGGAAATAATTTATTTCGCG
The DNA here is from genome assembly GCA_036873755.1 of Hanleya hanleyi. Classification (NCBI taxonomy): domain Eukaryota; kingdom Metazoa; phylum Mollusca; class Polyplacophora; order Lepidopleurida; family Hanleyidae; genus Hanleya; species Hanleya hanleyi. The sequence goes on from JAVTVY010052347.1 coordinate 228,607, forward strand.
TTTCATATGCTACAAAGATCTATTGATGGTCTCGGCCGTCTGTATGTCATACATGAAACAACGTGTCTATCTTCTCGGCAATAATGCTTGGTCATCCAATTAGAGTAAGTCATAAAATACATGGATTAACTATAGACGTGCTGCGTTTGAGTAGATTGGCCGTGTAACAACGGCTTGTGTGGTAATAAAAAGATATCTCGAAAACGTGTCGCTGTATCGTTTCAAGTTTTAGAGCTTTCACACATGAAGTGGCTATTCGAAGCTCACGTTTTAGACAAAACTAGTGACGTTCTATCTTGTTAATAATTAGAATATACAGTATTAGATTTTTCTTCAGTGAAAGTGTGACTTACTTACCCGATGTATGACTGTAATTTCACATCAGTACACTCTTAAAACGCTAATGTTAGATTTAACACCTAGAGTGTTGGAGGAGGGAAAGCACTTAGAAAGTGTTTGTATTCACCACTTTTAAGTGTTTGTATTCACCACTTTTAAGTGTTGGATACAACGGCTTAAATTGTTGCATTTAACACTTATATGTTATAAATACAACACTTTCTAAATGCTTTCCCTTCTCCAACACATTATATTATTTTGAAAGTGTTGTTTCTACGCGATTCACTTGCCGGCATCACTGAAAACTGTTCATCGCCTTCCTCCAGAAGGAAACTAGCCTAAGTTTGGGTATACTATGACTGAGTTTTTATTTATATTTTTATTTTGTGTCAATGCCGTTATATGAATTAGGACTTTGGGCTATGGACGCCGAAATTCTTTAATAAACGACGGCTGAATATTGAATGACGGACGAGATGATTTTATTCTCATTCCGGTTACGACAATGACCAGTCCAGCAAATTATGAATGCCAGTAACGGGACTGTTGTTGATAACAAACTAGCCGACGTTTACCGTAACAAAATAAACAAAACAGGCTATACTGAGCAGTTGTTAACAGGAAAGACCTGAAAGGAAAGGATTTATCTCCCTTTGTTGAAATTCTGAGCTTAAACGAATGATTCCAGGATTTCAGTAATATCACCGAACGATTCTACGCATATTGAACCTTGAATACAAATAAGTATGCTCCATTGAAATCAATCAGTTTGGTCAATCAGTCAAATTTTCTAGAGAAACGAAATCTTGTATGGATTCTTGATAAAAATAAGCCAAGCATCCCTATTGTTATTTCGCCAGATTGAAACTGTTAAAATGACAGTTGTACAACCGCATTGCAACCAATTTTTTTTTAAACTGAGGCATCGATAATTTGCTGACGGGTTGTTCTACTCGGCAAAGTTAACTTTCTAATCAGAAACTTCTAAAACTTCAGAAACTTTTATAAAAGAACAAGCATTTAGATTGAAATAAGTTCATATCTATCAATCTCACGTCCAATATATTAGTATTAGACATAAAATCTCCAATAATATATATGTATGTTGATCAAGTGCATAATTCTCACATTAAGACGACAAATGCCAGTGGGTTTATGAAAATCCGCTCACAAGCCCTTAATAGTATGCAAATGAATAGGCGCAAACAAAAACATGACAGATACATTATATCTAAAAAGGCGTAGAGTATATATTGTATCAGTAACAAGGGTTGCTAACCGCTTCTCTCTCGCAGGAAAGCATGAAGTATTTTTCAATCTTCATTTGATGCACTTTGATGCAAACTGTCGTACCATAACTATAGATGTTTCGATAATTGAATCAGAAATTATATTGTGGACGTCGGCTGAATACTAAATGTCGGATCTGATGCCTATATTATAGCTCTAAGCTCAGAGTTTGTTAGAAAGATGACATTCTCTTGTGTCGACTTTCATGACAAGACAATTATTCTCAACCATTTCGATACTAGATGGTCCTTTGCAATATTTCCCCTCGCAAGATACATGTTCGTCGTTATCATAGAAAAACTGATACTGATACGAGGTACACCATTACTGTCGTGGTAGATTGATTTGTCTAATTCTTTAGGTTAAATAGCTTAATCCCAGTGATGGAAAACTCCCACGCTGCATAATCCATTGGTCACATCGGGGCGCCATTGTACACCTGAGGGTGACTTGACAGCCCTGGAGGGTACACCAAGCGAGGCCGAAGTGACATGTTGGGTGAGGCGTGGGCTTCTGGCCCCGATATCGCACAACATATAGACCACACTAGGTTTGAATGTGTTGCATAAAGCCCGGAGTCATACCAATTTCCCTATATTTCATTCAAAATACATACATATAAGAGCTGGCCTTATTTTGTGTTTCCGTGAGGTCATTGTCAATTAACCTGCAGAATGTCACTTTTGGAAAGCCAACATGCCTTTGACTTTTTAAATTTTCCTGGATGTACATATATCGACTGATAATCTTCAGTCTTTGATAATATCTCGATCATGACTGTTCTTAGACGTTTGTTCCTTGTATTTTATTTGAAATAAACCGTCATCGTCGAAGAGTATACTGGTACACCACATGGAGCGACCCGCTGTACAAATACGTCGTACAGTCACCTATGGGTTCTCTGCGTCTTCCGTTGAAGTACAGTTAATATAAATTTGAATTTCAGCACTTCAGCATTTCAGAATTAGAGACACTAATATATAATCATGCTGCTTTGATGAAGGACTACCAACGGTCCTCCTATTGTGCACTGGCGTATACCGAGTGAATCCCATCATGACGTATTCAAGAACTTATAGGGAACGACACTACTATGTTCCTTTCAACATCAACCTAAGCTGGCCGATTTTGAGCGTAATATAATTTCTGAAATGTGCAGAAATAGATAGAATGTTAGGCCATCCTATGGCAAATATTTCATCTGTGGAGACTGGTTATTCAATTTTAGCAATATAACCCCCTATAGTAGGGGCACTTATCTGGCTAATATTTTTCTGGTAATTTATAAACCTTCGCTTGTTGAATATATTAAATAAATGTTGCTCAATATGTTCGCCGCGTTACAACTTCGGATGATCCTAGAAGTTTATTGATGACCTGAGAAAACAATATAAAAGAATGGAAAAAGAATAGCTCACGCCAGTGCTCATGGATCCTGTAATTATTTGGTACACTGCCAGATGAAGTCTGAAAGCACCTAGGGGAACACTGGTGCCTCTAGGTGAACAGTGGATTAAGCACTGTGACTCCTGTGTTGAGTGAACGACTCAAATATCAATCTAGATTCTTCTCTTAAGCTAATTTCGAGAGTGCGAGATTCATGTGATCGAAAACTTAGATCAGCGTTCGGTTACGTATAAATTGTTAATTTGCTAAAAGCGTTCATTTGAAGAGCGCTTATCTAATTAGCATCTGTCTCCATAAAAGGTATATACGAATCTTTTGTTATTGAAGAAAATCCGGTTAATTGGGAAGAGATAATGTTAGGAACGAAATGTTTACCGTGATATGATTGGTTGAGGATAGTTCCTATGCACTCGAAGCAGGTAGCCTTGGCCATGAAACCACGTGACCTTAGGCCATGAAATCACGTGACTTCACCAAATCACGTGACTGAAAGCTGTTAAGCGTGATTACGTCTAATTATGATGCAAATTTGCGCTAATTAGCGTTAAATCGGTATTACTGGTTACGGGTTAGGGTTAGGTTTAGGGTTTTGGGGTTAGGGTTAGGGTTAGGTTTGTGTTAGGTATATAAAAAAAAATCCAACGGTTGCTTCCAGCTGCTTCCGTGGCTCAGGGGTAAGATGCCTGACTATGGAGCGAAGAATGGCGGGTTCGATCCCTGTCGGTGCCAGTTTCGTTATTTTCGGATAGGTTTTTTCTAGCTCGTAAATTGTTGGACGGGTAAATACAGTGCCCCAACAACATGTGAAAGTCCAACAAATAACAAATAACAGGCCACCTGATTGGAGTGCATAGGAACTATCCTCGACCGATATGATTGATCATGATCGAATACCTATGTGCGTTTAACTTCGATGTCGAGTGATACTATATCATGGCAAGAGATGGATGGGTTTCTTTCACGGTGATTAACAATACCTCTCCGCTTATACATATAGCTGGCTTTTGATTAATGGGGGATAGTCTTGTAATTTAAGTAGGATTTTGAAATCCTTACCATTTGGTCATTATTCCCATTCTGCATAACATCATTTATTATTTAATTGAAAATGTTACTCGGCAACCGTTCAGCTTAGCACAAGAGGCAATATCGTCTCGTGATTATGTGCAGTCCTACTATAGTCGAATAATATGAAGAATATCACAATATTTATACCTGTTTTATGATTACAAACTGTTGTTGTTGCTGTTGTCCTAAGCGGCAGGACTGGTGCATCTGATAGAAAGCAAAGTCAGTTTCGAGGGAGGAGGGAGGGAATTTGGCTTAATGTCACACTCAAGTTTGTTTCACTCATATGGTGACAGTCAGTTTGGTTGGTGGAGGAAGCCGTAGTACCCGGAGAGAACCACCGCCCTTCGGCAAGTAACTGACAAACTTTCACACATGGACCAGCTGGGCTCGAGCCCGTGCCAGTTCAGCGTTGTGAGGCTAGCGGTCACCAGCGAAGCGCCTTAGACCACTTGGTCACCGAGGGCCCCAAGTCAGTTTCGAAATGGCATCCAAACAATACACTGTAAGATAATGCACCATTGGGTTGGATATCGAAATTATATCTGAAAACATGATCATGAAACAATTCAGTTAAGCTAGTAAAGCTAGGTCTGATATGAATATATTTCAAAGTTTGTTTACTTATATTGTGTGCATTTCACACAGAAAAACAGTTAAAATTATACATTTTTCAACCAATCAAATTGAAATTTAGAAAATTATATTGAATTTTAACTATGAGTATGAAATTAATTTGGACGGTGAAACAATGCCTTTCTGGAAGGGATGATAAAAACAGTCAATATTGTATTCTCTCATATAGCTACTGAAATTCAATCAGAGATTTTTATTTTTAACCAGTCAACATATAATTTGGATTGTTATCTATGGAGTTTTTGTAAGTTTCAAAAGTACAGAGGAAATCATAAATATTTGCAATTACATAAGAAAAATTATTGAACCGCAGCCAGATTATTTTAGATGTGTATTGCAGTGAATGGGACAGTCCGGAAATGGAACTCTCTAGCCTATAACCGCAAAAAGCGCGAAACGACGCCATTGCCCATGTGACGGCACGCCGAAGTTAACAGACAACGAATCACTCTTTGTATGCTCTATTTTTTAATTCGCGGAGATTTACAGGCGATGACTTCTGTTTGCAAATTTAACCGCAAGACAATAAGATATTCATGGTTGTTTGGATTTTCAGTATTTTGAAAGCCACAATGATACTTATTTTCCGATTTTGTTTGTGCATAACAAATGTTAAAGCATTACCCAGTGCCTAACCTTGATCCAACGTCACGTTGGCAATGACGTCGTCTCGCGCCTTTCATGATAAAATCTCGGAATTGTCCCACAGTTCTGAATGATATTTTAGAATCTAATACTTGATAAATCCACTATGAAATGCGCATTTTCTTTATCATCCAAGAAATCTACAAGAATGTATATTACTGAAGAAGTTATAATTTTGTCGCAATGGAAATAGCTGAAAATCGAGAAGTTGAAAATTTACCTTTATTTTAATGCAAACCTTCAATGCCTGGGCTGATATATAAAATCAGAAATGGAGATTCTTATATGGCAGAATCTGAAATAATAATACAGACAGGTATAACTCGATGGGATGAAAGTTTCAAAGTTAATAAGCATTCACGGAGCATATACCTACAATCATATCGAAATATTTACACTGGATTTATGTTCTCTGTCATTTCAATTTCCAGAATTTGAAGTGATCGTGTATGACTGTTATGATCATTCGAAGTTAAGCTATGATAAATTTGTGTTCCTGTAATAGATATAAGAAGCGTGATCCTCTCTTCATCCATATGCTGCTGGGTACACGCACACTAACGAAACATTCTCACTCAGTCGTCTCAGCTGTAGCCGTTCTATAATTAGTGTTCCTGTACCTGATGTTCGACCTTGACCACACTTTGACTCCATATGTTATTGGATATACTAATGAAACTTTCCCACTGCAGATTTCAAATTAAGCGTGTACATGTAATTGCTGCTGGGAAATGGCAATGTCTTTTATCGACGTTAACTCTGATGATTTTGTGTGGACAAAGAATTCTATAACACGTCTTTCCCATACTAGCTGAATACGTTTTCTATAGTTTTAAAACCAGAATGAAATCGAACTTAAAAAACGTTTGCCGTTCTGGAGGTTGGAGATGAAACGTTTTTTAGGACTCCGCCTGTTTCTGAGCATCGATCTAAATAGGTGTACTCTAATGAGGGTGAAAATAAAAGGAAACTTACTTTTGAGGGGAACAATTGTGAAAGAATTCTGGAATTTGATAAAGTGTCCCCAGATGTTAAGACAATTTCACTGCAAAGAAGGAACGCTGACTTTGCCAATCATCATGGTTGACCATCTTAGCAACCTACTGTCTTGGGGGAAGTCTGGTGACTTCCTCAACTTTATTAGATTTTCCGATTTAGACATTGCTCTAGAATACTATTGAGTCCTTAAAAGAAAAGGACATTCCAAGTTCTTAGCAGATTTGTGCTTTTCTATGAAAATACAGACATTTTTCATGGAATTCTGTCTAATTCCATATATTCTAATAGGGGGGACTCATAATATTTGACCATACACAATGCCAGATCATGAAAAAATAATTGACCCTTTAATTTGGTCCTTTATTGTGAATGTTGAATGTCGGAATTTGCCCATAAGTATTATGCCGATCCTTAAAGAAAGTCTTCGTATGTTGCTCACAACACTATTGGAAGAAATGAGTTATATACCGACGAAACCTCATGTGAAATCAATGCAGTTCATTTTAAGGATTCTGAGCCCTCCTGCAGACACTTTTACACACCCTCTAGAATTTGTCTTTATACAGCTAAATGTATGCCTTATAGCTATCATGGTAATGTATTTATTCGTTGAAAGCGCATTTATTAGGGATTCCAAGTTTTCACTGTAAATTTGTAGGTTGTGAAGATATTTGAATTTAAAAAATACTTAAACTTATCATAACTTACATCATCATTTTCTGTAAAAGACAACTCAAACAGGAAATCCGTTTCCCAAAATAAAACAGAGACACGGATATACTGTTGGAGTTGTCTTCTACAGGTAATGTTGAAGTTATGACAAGTCGATTACTTTTTTTGAAAATAGCATTTAAAAAATTAAACTTAAACTTTTAATTAATTTGTTTTCAAATCCAAATATCTTCACATCCTTCAGGTTTACAGTGAACAAATTTATATATTTGGAATCGTTAAGAAATGTGCTTTCAAGAAATATATATATTACCAAAGCTATGAGGCATACTATTAGCTGTATGAAGACAAGTTCTGAAAGCTTTGTAAAAGTGTGTGCAGGAGGGCTCAGTACCCTTAAAGGTGTTGCCCTTTCGAGTTTTTCTTTTTCAAAACTATCGGAGAAATTCATTGAATTTAAAAACTAGATTCACAAACTAAAGCCAACTGTCCGAAGGAAAAACTGCCAGCTGTATTGAAGTGACTGACCGCGTATGAAATCCTGATGTCATTATGAACAAGTTTGATATTATTCGCAGCTGTACACGATTACACAAACGAAACTTGGTGATTGCGAATGCATTCAAATAAATTATGTTGTTTAGTTTCTTAATTGTTATTGATGCATAGTGTTAGCACGACTTTGACTCGGATATAGCATGACTTTCCATCATAAGCAGCAGTCGACATCGTTACATAAGTGAATGACGAATGAAGGAGGAGGAGGGAGGGAATTTGGCTTAATGTCACACTCAAGTTTGTTTCACTCATATGGTGACAGTCAGTTTGGCTGGTGGAGGAAGCCGGAGTACCCAGAGAGAACCACCGTCCTTCGGCAAGTAGCTGACAAACTTTCACACATGGACCAGCTGGGCTCGAACCCGTGCCGGTTCAGCGGTGTGAGGCTAGCGGTCACCAGCGAAGCATGACTTTCCATCATAAGCAGCACTCGACATCGTTACATAAGTGAATGACGAATGAAAACTAAAACTAAACCCGAAACCAATTTTCTAGCAAATCTTTGTTCAACGTTATTGGTAATCGACAATCTGATGTCGCAAATGTCTGCACATATTGGAGAAGCAGTCTAGCTGCAAAACCACTCCAGACATTGGTCAGAAGAAAATCTTGCGAAAACTCGTTCTGAATTGTCGTTATCGGGTTTATTCGCGTTATTTAAATACAATTCTGGGGAATATTAAAGTGAGAGAACACACCATTCTCGAGTAACAACCTCATTATAGTGTGGACAATGCGACGTGTATCAAATACTAATAAACAACTCCAGTTTCATTGACAGAGATTCGATAGCTGCAATAGCCTTCGGGAATCAGATATCCTACTACTGCTTTGATCCGTTGAGAATGTCGTTAGGTTGGTTATACCGCTATTTTACTGGATGGACCCGATCGTATGGCAAGCCGTTTTACTTTTTATTCAGTATTTTGTGATATCATCAAATATTTGCTAATATCATGAAATGATTTACTGATATCATCAAATATTTGCTGATATCAGCAAATATTTGTTGATATCAGCAAATATTTGCTGATATCATCAAATATTTGCTGATATCACCAAATCATTTGATGATATCTGCAACTGATTTGCTGATATCATCAAATGATTTGCTGATATCAGCAAATCATTTGATATCATCATAAACGCTTTATTTGTTGATATCAGCAAATGATTTGCTGATATCATCAAATCATTTGATGATATCAGCAATTGATTTGCTGATATCAGCAAATGATTTGATGATATCAGCAAATACTTTATATTTGATGATATTGTAACGGTTAACCGTTTGTGTAATCAGAGGGGGGCGTGTCACCGCTGGAAGGGTGGAAGAGCCCGTGATGGAAGAGCCAGTGGTCGGAAATGCATTCCCCCGTATTTCTCGCTTACTAGAGCGAGATAGGTGTTGCCCTTTACGTGGAACATTCTTTACGAATTATGGATTGGGATGTCATTCTCATTTATGGACTATGAACTATAATTTCGCTGTGAAGGCGATTTTTCGTGTTTGGCGAAACGACTCCGGTTGGCGGAGAGTGGCACAGGCTATATAAACCCGTGCAACTTTACATGTGTGAAGCAGACCAGAAAGACAGGGCTAGAGGAAGCACGTCCAGGTACAGCATGTAACTTTCGATTTCGGCGCAATTTACGGTTGGGCCGTAAATGCAGTGTTTTGGCCTGGGAGTCTAAAAGCTTGTAAACTCCTGTAGTTAGTGTAACCTGTAAAAACACGCCAATCCAATGAGAATTTGCCAGCTCGCATTTTCGGTGTGGAAACGTGTTTGTGGTTATACTATAGTGTAGGAAACACGACAGCGTGGCGTGTCTAAGATAGTTGTGGGGTATTCTATAATACTGTAATGAGACATGTTTTTGCCCGTAGCACATTCTGGCAATTAGCATGGTCTGACTTCGGTATAGAATAAGGCTTTTAGGTCTATACCAGTAGGTTGATAATTTCGACACTGTTTTGCTGAGCTAATCCCGCGGCACTGGGACTAAAGTCGCAATATTTATGTGTCGATCTTGTTGATCGTGAAGCGGTATATGACGATAGATAGGGATTCCCTTCACCCCCAGAAATATGCAACTGCACTAAATACAGAGATAAATAAGCCAAGCTTCCCCCTGCCATAATCCAACGACGTATCGTGTAGCCTGTTAATTCGGCGCAGACGGCCGTACAACGCTATACGGGACAAAAACGGTCGCAGCTATTACTGCCTGGCGGTGCGGTCAAGGCACAGAGCGGGCAAGCTGTTTTCGTCGAGAAACGTCGGTAAACTGGGCCGGGCGCTCCGGTTGCAAGGAAGGTCGCAGACCGTTGCACAGACGGCGTATAGCTGGGAAAAGACAAGCCAAGATACAAGGTACAGCACAGACAGACTGTGCTGTACCTTGTTGATGTCGGCACCTCTTCCCACTTCCCTTATATGTGTTGTAATTTTTTCCTGTATATGGCGAGATTCTGCTGGTGGACGTTTCGTCCCCGAGGCCCGCCCCCTGTACAGACCTTTTGGTCTTTGATATATGTTGGCATTTGTGGGAAGTTGATGCTGGGTCGACATCGGGCCTTACAGACTAGTCTTTTGTGTTAAATGCCGTCATTTACATCTGACGACGATACAGCTCACCAATCTCCAATGTACGAGTTGTCACAGCGAAACAGCTCACCAATTACCAGTATACGAGTTGTCAGAGCATTTCCATCATAGCTCTCTAGATTTGTATCTAATACCGCTTATGCCGGTGCTAGGGGCCGTGTGGTCATATCATCCAAGTTGCCACATGAACAGGTACAATAAAAGCGTACCTGAGATACAACACATATCACGAATCGTTAGATTCTTGGTATGTGCTTTAGAATAGGTTAACCAGAAGACTATTCTGTGAAGTCATGTGACGCAGTCAGTATGTCGGCACCTCTTCCCACTTCCCTTATATGTGTTGTAATTTTTTCCTGTATATGGCGAGATTCTGCTGGTGGACGTTTCGTCCCCGAGGCCCGCCCCTGTACAGACCTTTTGGTCTTTGATATATGTTGGCACTTGTGGGAAGTTGATGCTGGGTCGACATCGGGCCTTACAGACTAGTCTTTTGTGTTAAATGCCGTCATTTACATCTGACGACGATACAGCTCACCAATCTCCAATGTACGAGTTGTCACAGCGAAACAGCTCACCAATTACCAGTATACGAGTTGTCAGAGCATTTCCATCATAGCTCTCTAGATTTGTATCTAATACCGCTTATGCCGGTGCTAGGGGCCGTGTGGTCATATCATCCAAGTTGCCACATGAACAGGTACAATAAAAGCGTACCTGAGATACAACACATGTCACGAATCGTTAGATTCTTGGCATGTGCTTTAGAATAGGTTAACCAGAAGACTATTCTGTGAAGTCATGTGACGCAGTCAGTATGTCGGCACCTCTTCCCACTTCCCTTATATGTGTTGTAATTCTCCTCCCGAGAAACGCCGATAGACGGTGAAATTGGATAGATCTGCGGCCAGGTCGCAGAAGGTCGCAGAAATCTGCGACCGGGTCGCAGAAGGTCGCAGAAGCTTGCGACCAAGTCGCAGGGGGTCGCCAACGACAGTTGACATACAGTAATGATGTTTCATTGGGACCAGATGCAATGGTAATACAATATATACCCAAGTAAATGTCCTGACGGGCACGGAAAGCGAGCTGTACGTGGTACTTACCTGAGAGATCGTTGTGAAGTTGTGTAGTCACAGGCCGTGTCTATAGACGGGTCGCAGCAGCCGTGAGGGTTGAGACGCCGGTCTATACCTACCTGTGCGGGAAGCAGACTGGTGAGCTGACAAGTTAGGGTCAGGCTCCGACGACTGGGGGTGAAGAACACGCCGGGTTGCCACGTCTCTGGAGAGAGCGTCACCGCCGTGACGTTCCAACGACTGGGGGCTGTCTCTGGAGAGAGCGTTACCGCGTAACGTTCCAACGGGCCGTGACGTTTCAGCGACTTGGTGCCATATCTGGAGAGAGCGTCACTGCCGTGACGTTCCAACGCCTGAGGGTATACATATATTGGGGAGAACGTTACCGCCGTAACGTTCCAACGGGCCTTGACGTTTCAACGACTGGGTGTCGTATCTGGAGAGAGCGTTATATCCTTAACGTTCCAACGACGGGGTGCCATCCCTGGAGAGAGCGTTACATCCGTAACGTTCCAACGACGGAGGAAGAGAAGGGCCAGCAGCCAGGCCGCCCTTATACCCAGAAGAGAAGGGCCAGCAGCCAGGCCGCCGTTATCGCGTACAGATATAAAGCACTATATTAACTATAAAGCTATATGCATACACCCCCCATATATATTATTGATATATAACATCAAGCTTAACTGCACACACTCTCTTCTCTTGTCCACATATACATCAAGGGTACGTATCCGTTAACCTTATATGCACACACTCTCTCACCTCAAGGGTACGTATCCGTTAACCTTATATGCACATACCGGGTGTGTGTGTCCGTTAACTTTATGTGCACACACCCTCTCACATCACGTGTATATATACATCAAGTGTATTTGCATACACTCTCCTAGTGTCTGTACATATATGTAAATATCCTAACGTTACATCTCCTTAGACACTCTGTCTAAGTCACGCGGTTCTACGCTATTATTTGTAACCGCGTATACTATTTGTGCAGAATATACCATATAGACCTTTACATTAGCGTCAGTCATCCTTGTAGGGTTGTGATCATCTCTTCGATCCCCGGATCTTTACTAGTGAAGGGGCTAACTACGGTGACGGCCAGAATGCCAGTGGGCAATCCCGGTTATTGATTTGTTTTCTCGTAAACACCACGACTGGTCCTGCTCGTACACGTTACAATATCATTAAATATGGTGGAAGGTCAAAGTATGAACCATTACATGGAAGGCTCCCTGTTCAGAATGACAATAAACTTCGTCACAGCGCATGTTCCGTTTCACAGGCTCGCTTAACTATTTCTGCCCCCATTTAGCGGCGGTTGACCTGTAGGTCCTGACCATTAGCCACTGTGGTGGACCTGCCACGCACATGAGCTTCTCCCCCCCCCCCCACCCACCCAGACAAGGTCAAGATAGATATAAAACAGAATTGAAAAGTGATGGGAATGTTCAACAAATAGCCCTTGAGATCATACTGAATTTATAGGGAACATGCTTAGATAAATAATGTCACACAACTGTTTCAATCTGTATCGGCTTTAGTACTATTTGATTACAGTATCCACATCATATAAAAATAAAAAGAAGCCATATGACTTCATTGAAGCTTGGTTAGTTCTGTCTTGATGGTAACAGCCTGGTCTCCTGTTACGGGTCAGTAAAGGGTCATAGAGATTAATTTATTGCTGTATGTGCGGGCTGTTATCTCCTGCCCTAAAAGCTACCCAGTGAAGAAGCACGACAATCGGCTCTGCCTTAATATACCATGCTCCATGCTGACCGGCTTTCCTGAAATCATTATCCCCTTTCGCCTCACCCCGATTATACTCAAATGCAGATCTAATGAATTTGTGTCTACAAATCAATAACCCGCGATGGAAAAGTTTATCTACCCGGCTGTATATTTATTTAAATGCCCTATATTCATGATTCTATTTGTCATTTATTAGTAAAGATTGGCGTAAGGTATATGCCAGAGGTTTGATAGGTTTTATTGTTATTGTCTGGTTCTTTAAGTACCGTAATAAATATTGCATGTGATTTGTCGGTAGATAGCTGTATCACAAGGTATAAATTATAACAGGATGAGCAGGGAGCAAGCATTAACATTTAGGCTTATTTTCACGTTCCGCCATATTTAATGATATCATCAAATGATTTGCTGATATCAGCAAATCCTCAATTTGATGATATCATCAAATGATTTGCTGATATCATCAAATGATTTGCTGATATCTTCAAACCATTTGCTGATATCATCAAATCATTGGCTGATATCAGCAAATCGACTGATTTGGTGATATCAGCAAATCATTTGATGATATCAGCAAATCATTTGATGATATCTGCAAATCATTTGAAGATATCACCAAATATTTAATGATATCAGCAAATGCCGAATAAAAAGTAAAACGGCTTGCCATACGATCGTTGGGAAGGAGTAAGCAGAGGAAAATCACTTGAGTTTGATACGTTCGATTGTGATAATGGGGTTTTCAACTTAGTACATTGCACGGTATACGGTATATTTTTGCTTAGAACATAAACACACATTGCGCTATAACTTCCCACAATTACAAAAGTGTTTTTGAGAGAAGGCGACTACAGACGGAACCGAAACACTCACCATATAAAAGTGTGGGTGGGTGTCTCCCACTTCCAATCCATGCAGCTCTTCCACATTGTAAGGTATCAAACTATTAATCCTGTCTGACCTGGACTTTTGGGACTTGTCCAAGCCTGGCAGCCCATTTTGCCCCCCCCCCCCCTCAATTATTTGTCTTATCCCTTGAGCTAGGCAGCTGAAACTTACCACACTATATCTTTGGGTCAAGCTCTACTGAAAAATGTATTAGAACATACAAGATAGCCGGCTTAGTGGCGTCAAAGTGACGTCATCTAAAAAGGGGGCATTTTGGGTAGATTTTTTTTATTGATGTAATTTTTCCGGAAAAATTGCATGATAAATTAGTAAATATTAATCTGATGTGAAATAAAATAGCTCTTCCCACTTTTTCTGGCGGAAAGCGGAAATTTTGAAGAATAATTACAAAAACATCACTTTTCTGATACCCCACATGGCCTCCATCTTGAATTTACCCACGATCCTCTGCTCGGGGGGTATGCAAATAGACTCAAATTAATCTCCATATGATAAGCCACGTTACGGAGTGTCAGCTATCAAATATTTTTCGTTTCGGAGATAGCACCGAGGCATGGAAGGGTTAAGGAGGTCAGAGACTATTCGTTGAAAGATGTCATTTTTATTAATATCTCGACACGAGGAGAGATAGAGAATCAAATTTAACGTCGCGCTTAGCAATATTTCAGCTATATAGCGACGAGCTCAAATTAAATGTCTAACAATGAACGATTAAACTGATCAAACAACTGGTATTTACATTAAAATGTGTTTGAATAATTTAAAATAAAATGCTCTCTCACGTGACAGAAAAAAGACTTGGAGTATGGACGCGGAAATTCTTTAATGGATGACCACTGAATATCGAATTACGTACTAGACGCTTGTATTTCAAAATATCTGCTCGACAAAATGAAGCTCTTACAATCAAAAACTCTCTACAAGAGGATAATATATGTTTGACTGAGTTTCTCATGGTATGGAATAAAAATCCGAGCCTCGCCGTTTTTTAGCAAATACCCACGAGGCAGTCGTGAACGATCGATTCTACTGCCTGACCGAACAGTTTCTGACTGATGAATATAACCTATTGTTGGTTTAACCTCATGGCATGTGTTGTCAACTTAAGTATTCCATAAAGACTGAAACAGCTTCCGTATATAGTGAAACATACAGTGTCTAACATCACTAATAGGGACTCCAAATGAGAAAACCGTATCGACTGGGATTGTCTTAGCCTGATTTATGACGGCTGAATATTGAATTTCGGATATTACTCTTGCTATTTGCATCAGCTTTAGTATTGCCGGAATGAAAGAAACGGTGGTCTCCAGAGACATGTGTCAGATCTCCTATGCTCCTAGGGCGGACTCTGATATCCAAGTGACACTTTTCAGATGCAGGCGGACACTCATATCTGTATACCGAGCAGCTGGAGTCAAGGACGATGTAGTCACATCAGAACCAATCTTTGCTTTATTACTTGATTTTCTATCATATATCTGATATTACTTTCTAGAAGCTGTTGTGATCGTATCTGGGTGAGAACATACGTCAATGCTGTACCGGTGGAAGCTTCTTGATTTGATAGAATGTACTGGAATGCCACATAGAGTATAAATAGCCGGACAACTAGTCATTCTAGGAGGGATTCTAACTGGCTTCTATGTGGGTGCATTAGATTGTGCTACTGGATATTACCTTTGCCTGAGATTACTGACTGCTGGATTGTATATTCCTGTTGGTTTTCCATGAAATGTTCGCTATATATTCCACGTTCTTGTTATTGCACAATATGTATGCATAAATACATATTTCTTTCACATTTTATTAGAGCGACGCTCAGATGCATTTTCCAAGAAGAACATGTTTCACGTGCATAGTAAAATGGTATTAGAAATTTCATGGACATTTCGCACCGGAACCAGTGAAATATGAGTCCCTATTTTTAATGGCTTAATCACAGGGTCCGTAGAACAGGAATAAGCAAAGTAGACACAGGAACTGAATAGCTGAGCTGATACAATAGCTCCGCAATTTATCGTTCGTGATTTGCGAGGATTATGAGCAACGGATTCTAGAAAATGGACAAAGTAAGAAAAACTGAAAATGTTTGTAAACATGTTATTTCTCATTCTGAACTCCATAACCGAGGGCGTATTTTGTACTGTTTGTGTTCTAAGAAGTATTTTCTCAAGACGTGGCGATTGCAAACGTGTACGGCTTTCTAATTCATATAACATTACGCAGGAATACCTTTTTTAAAAGGGACTCGGGCCTGACTATGTTTTAGTTTCCTGGACAGCGGTTGACCGCCTAACGAATCCAAATCACTTTGAAATTATCCTTAAGTGGTAGTCTTGATTAATTTTAAATCTCGTCACACAAGATACTCCAAATGATGCCTCATTATTCTCTCCCTATTTTCCGACAGAAACACTCAAATATTGGTTTTAAATCAGGTGGCAGCAAACATAAGCGAATTCTCGTTCAGAAGAACCAGGTTGCTTCATTGTGCCTCTTCCCTTATTCAGATTCGTTAACTTCGCGGGGAAAATGAAGGAAATAATATGACGACGTACATCTACTGGTTCATACACTTGCACTGTAATTCGTAACCACAGTCATATGACTTAATGCGAATGAAGAATTTTATTTCGAATTATAGTACAAACCCGCAATTCATGGTGTCAAATCTACTGCTTATCATTCTTGCTTTCACACCAGATATATTTAAGCTAACATGTTTAAACTAATTTATTCTAAGCAGTAATATTTCAGATTTTGCAATAACAATTTTTGAGAGAGTAATTTTCAATTATGTCACTTGGCTTGTATGTATCTCGGGTACAGAGAACGAAAAACTTTGAGTTCTTTCAGTATTTAGTATTATAATCACAACACATATAAGGGTGGTGGGAAGAGGTGCCGACATACTGGCTGAGCCATATGACTTCACAGTATTAACCTATTCTAAAGCACACACCAAGAATGTAACGATTCGTGATATGTGTTGTATCTCAGGTACGCTTTTATTGTACCTGTTCATGTGGCAACTTGGATGACATGACTACGCGGCCCCTAGCACCAGCATAAGCGGTATTAGATACAAATGTAGAAAGCTATGATGACAATGCTCTAACAACTCGTATATTGGTAATTGGTGAGCTGTTTCGCTGTGACTACTCGTACACTGGGGTTGGTGAGCTGTTATTGGTCTCTGTAGTCGGAAATTTGTGCAGGTGTCAAATAAGTATCAATATAGATTAGGCAGTAAGGGGATGAGTCAGATTCCCGTGGACCTGTAATTTATAATTTATAGGATCTGGCAATAAAAAAGCAATATCCGACATCAAAATTTTTATTTCATCAGGCAATATAAACATCACCCCCAAAGCAGGCATATAATAGATATATACACAGGCTAGTTTCTTTCATGACAGATGCTGTCAGATATCCAACGTGTGCCCTTCTAGTGAGATTAAGCTGCTGATTGATGACGTTTCTTAACGAGGAGCTGATGTATTATGTCTTATCTGGCGAAAAAACCCTGATGTATTAATGACCTCGGAATGCATTATTGAATACCACATCAAGTTACCTTCTGTATTCTCTATAGGTTATAGAACAAATGACAGTAGGTGTTGATAATGGGTAAATCCGTCTGAAGGATATGCGTATCAATCTTGTCAATTTGATGTCATCGACAAGAAGATCACTGTGTCTGGTAGGAGTTCGTTAGTACAAGCACCCGGGTATAGACTGATAAGTTAGTTAAGATGGGTACCGAACAAGAAGGGCGGTTGGCACCAATACATCATTGGTTCATGGTTCAACCACCGTAGTTTGCATCTAACATCTATATCTCACGACAAAGCAACACAGAGGATGGCAGCCATGGGCTGTCACTTCTTGACAGGGTTGAGTAGCCACAACCAAAATTGGAATTTTGAGTCAAATAACAGTACAGTGCGATCTGAATAATATTGCAGTAACAATGATGTCTGCCGATTGAATCGAACATATGATAGCACTTGCTGTGGGGTATTTACGAAAGCGAGCTATGTAGATATGATGGGGAAGACACGTACAAAAGTGAGCTATGTAGATATGATGGAGAAGGCACGTACAAACGTGAGCTATGTAGATATGATGGAGAAGGCACGTACAAAAGTGAGCTATGTAGATATGATGGGGAAGGCACGTACAAAAGTGAGCTATGTAGATATGACGGGGAAGGCACGTACAAAAGTGAGCTATGTAGATATGATGGGGAAGGCAAGTACAACAGTGAGCTATGTAGATATGATGGGAAAGGCACGTACAAAAGTGAGCTATGTAGATATGATGGGGAAGGCACGTACAACAGTGAGCTATGTAGATAGGATGGGGAAGGCACGTACACAAGTGAGCTATGTAGATATGATGGGAAAGACACGTACAAAAGTGAGCTCTGTCGATATGATGGAGAAGGCACGTACAACAGTGAGCTATGTAGATATGATGGGGAAGGCACGTACAACAGTGAGCTATGTAGATATGATGGGGAAGGCACGTACAAAAGTGAGCTATGTAGATATGATGGGGAAGGCACGTACAAAAGTGAGCTATGTAGATATGATGGAGAAGGCACGTACAAAAGTGAGCTATGTAGATATGATGGGGAAGGCACGTACAAAAATGAGCTATGTAGATATGATGGGGAAGGCACGTACAAAAGTGAGCTATGTAGATATGAAGGGGAAGGCACGTACAACAGTGAGCTATGTAGATATGATGGGGAAGGCACGTACAAAAGTGAGCTATGTAGATATGATGGGAAAGGCACGTACAAAACAACCTGTTCAAAGAGAGAACATATAATGTCCTGAGTGCACTCGGGCGTCTCCATTTTCTCCCGATACCGTCTATTTCTGTAGATTTCACTATTTTTCAGCTGTTGGCCTTACACGAGTCCAAGATTGCCAATCGTAAGTTCTCTGGCGATTAAAACTACAATACGACCATCGTTTCCCAATACATCTTGACATTCTATGCCCCGTGAGGGAGAATTCTAGCGTTCCACTTTGTAAATCGTCTGATTGGTATATAAACTATCTTCGTTCAGTAATCGATCTGAAACCAACTGAGCTCTGTTAAAATGGGAGAGGCACGGAGTGGCAAATAAAATGGCGCACAGACATGAGACGATCGAAGACAGTAGGACGTCTGAGCAAGCCGGACAAACAAGCTCTGGTCATACACGGTTCGTGTTAGTTTCCGTCGCTGTATACAGTCGATGTTTAAATGGTTAAGAGTATATTTTCGAAGGCCAGTAGATATAGACTGGTAATCCACAAAGTTTGGGAATCCAGGTAGTTTGTGACAGTAATACACCTGGATACACGTCAGTTATCTTACCGACTGTGCAAATTATACCATCCACTTGGTTTCATCCATGGTCTGCAAACATGAACTGCATACCCGTATAGCAACTGAAGCGATTACTAATACAGATTGTCATACTGTACGATATTTTATGCGAATGGCATAAATGAATATATTAAAACGTATAATAAGTATTCGAATTCGTGAACACTTTTATGCATCAGACATTAACCGAGTCCCGATGGGTATCAATTGTGTACCATTTTTGACAGACCTACATTTTGTTCTCTTCATCGCTACGACTTTCACAAAGAATTATTAAAGGCGAACCATTTCCGAAATCAGTTTCTTTATATTGTATATGCAGACGAACTTCTCGCTTTCAATATACCGTATTCACTCGACGTCATGCATGGTATACCCAACATACATACATTCTCCAGATTTGAAGAAACAGCCGACTGATAGCCCAGAAAGTAAATCATACTTGAAAATAACATGAACATGACTTACTGTCACGTTGATTCTACGACAAACGAGACGATGGCACTTTTGACATGATGAACTACAACCTTCTATGTAGAATATTCCAGAAGGACCTACTTATCGCCTATACAGATCTTGGTTAGGAGAACGTTCCAGTGTAAAATTAGACTGGATCCAGTCCCTGTTTCATAATGTATATTTCAGGGGTAAGAAAGGGAAGTAACTCTGCCTAAAGAAATGCTTGAAACATTTCGTTTTTTCTCCAGATTTTATTTTCCATTTTATTTTATTTTTTCCCTATTTTTTCATTATTTTTTTAATTTGTTAAATGTCATTTAGGTATTATTGATAAATAGTACATGTGAAATAGAGACTCGTCCAGTCTAGTGTAAACTGTGCCAGTTTCAATCATCGTGACAAAACTATGGTGTTCTATTTGTGCCAAGTTTCCGTCGCCTTTTCAAAACGCGACGTCGCCTTTTGAAACGCGACGACGCCTTTCGAAACGCGACGTCGCGTTTTTAAAACACGACGTCGCCTTTGGAAAACACGACGTCGCCTTTTAAAACGCGACGTCGCGTTTCTTTCCTATGTTTTTGCATTGTAAAACTCGACACAACGGAACTCGACGTCGCGTTTTCAAAAGGCGACGTCGTGTTTCACCCACGTCTTGTTTGGCAATGTTAAAAGATAGGAAAGAAACGCGACGTCGCGTTTTAAAACGCGCCGTCGTGTTTTTTAAAAGGCGACGTCGCGTTTTCAAAAGGCGACGTCGCGTTTCAAAACGCGTCGCCTTTGGAAACGCGACGTCGCCTTTCGAAACGCGACGTCGCCTTTCGAAACGCGACGTCGCCTTTCGAAACGCGACGTCGCCTTTTGAAACGCGACGTCGTGTTTTGATAGTAGAACTGCGCATGTCTAGGGATCATTTATTTTCAAGAAATTGTGTAGGCACCATTATACATCGAACTCCGCATACATAGAACACCATATGACATTCACAAACCTGGTGAATGCCTTTACACTTGCCTTTCCTATTATTGGATCCAAAATGTACGGTGGCTCATAAGTGACATTGACTTTTTTTTAATTATGAATTTTTTTTTTTACATTATCACCTAGGTGGAAATTATTCTCACCCGGGTGATATTATTATCACCTGGGTGGAAATTATTCTCACCTGGGTGAAAATCATTATATATTTTCATTTTATTGTATTAATATTATAGTCAATTTGGCCACAGATTGCCCGTATGTACATGTACATGACGTACTGTCACTATGGGTGCACTCCACACTAGGTCACGGTTTCGCGCAAATGGCCCCTCCCTAATTTCATAATAAGGAAGGTCGCCTGTTTTTGACAGCATGGTAATTCTTCTTCCCTTTCTACTAACTGAAATCTATAGTATCACCCTGCTGGACGTAACCATTTCTTCAAACGAAGATATAACATTTGCTTGCTGGTCTCAACTACGCGCCAATACGGAGTTAATCCATTCGGAACTCCCGAGCGGAAATCCACGAAGGGGACCGATTCTACGCTCGGGGGACGATAACATGAACGCGCCGGAACGGTTTAATACGCATGGCTCCGAAGCTCAATCAGTCTCGCGGAAGCCTTAATCCCCGACCAGCAAATATTTCCCTGCGAGTCTCTGATTTACGTCAGATATTCTAAAAACTGTTTGTTCTTTTCATTCGCAGCACGTTTCAATAGAAAACCATCAGTTTAAATGATACACACGCCACGTATACGTATTGGCAAGATATAATTCTCGTGACGTCACTGACAGTTCCCTGACACATGACCACGCTCTAGTCCAATATGGCGTCAATGGCATTCGAGGGACATCTCGAATACGAGGCTCTTTTTGTTGAAATTAACGACAATAACAACTCTTGTGTTGTGGGACTAATTTATCGACCACCTGGCAAAAGTGTTGACTATTTTAATGCAAGTCTTTTGAATATGTTTGATATTTTAAAACCTGAAAATAAACAGTGTATGTTGCTTGGCGACTTTAATATCGACCTACTAAAGACGGGAAATCACAGCCCAACTAATTCATTCTTTGAAATCATGAAATCGTTTCACTTTTTCCCCAAGATATGTAATCCAACTAGAGTAAAATCAAGATCCGCAACACTCATTGATAATATTTTTACAAATTTCCACGAAGATGATATAAGCGCTGGTATCTTACTTACAGACATTTCTGATCATTTTCCTGTATTCTTCCTCTGTAACTCTTCAATTTCCAAGCACAATAAGCAGAACAATATAACATGTAGACATATTAGCACCAGCAACCAGACTCTTTTCGAAGAAAAAATACAATCTGTCGATTGGAATATTTTATATATGGAAACAAACGTTCATTCAGCTGCTAGGTCTTTTAGTGACACATTTAATTCCATCTACAATGAATGTTTTCCAATTAAATGCCATAAAACACAAACAAAAACAAAAAAACCTTGGATAAGCACAGCTCTTTTACAATCAATACATGAAAAAAATCGACTATATAGATTATGGATGACCACACGTAACACCGAACTGAACAACAGATACAAAGTATATCGCAATAAACTAAACCACACGTTACGGATTGCGAAAAAGTTATACTATGAAAATAAATTTAAACAGTTGAACAACAACATTCAGGGAACATGGAAAACTATAAATAATTTATTAGGCAAGGCAAAATCTTCGATCTTGCCTTCTGCCGTTGTTGTAAATGGTACAGAGACCTCAAATCCTGAAGACATAGCAAACTGTTTCAATAAATATTTCTGCTCAGTAGCTACTGAACTTGCCGATAAAATTCCAGCTACCAATTCAGACTTCATGTCATATCTGAATAATAAATATACGAGTGAGTTTACGCTATCACCATGTAGCCCAGAAGAGATTTCTGGCGTAGTTCAATCTCTGAAAAACGCCTCCCCTGGCCAGGATGGAATTCGCATGTCGCTAGTAAAACCTATAACAAACTACATTACCTCTCCACTGTCGTTTCTACTCAATCTGTCGTTCACAACAGGTGAATTTCCGAATATTTACAAAATTGCTAAGATCAGTCCAATATACAAAGGCGAGGAAAAAAACAGAGTAACTAATTATAGACCGATATCTGTACTGCCTTGCTTCAGTAAAATATTTGAAAAAGTTATGGCAAACCGAATGATCTCATATCTTGAAGACCAAGGCATCATCAGTCCCAGCCAATACGGATTTCGTGCAAACCACTCAACTTCCCATGCTGTAGTGTCGCTATATGAAAAATTAGCCATGGCCAAGGAAAACAAACAATTTAGCATAACAACGTTTCTTGATTTAAGCAAAGCATTTGATACTGTCAATCATAATATACTTCTAAAAAAACTTGATTATTACGGCTTTCGAAATATAGCAAATGACTGGTTCAGAAGTTACTTCTCAAACCGCACCCAAATTGTCTCCCTAAACAATACATTCTCAACACCTTCTAACATTACATGCGGAGTTCCCCAAGGTTCGATTCTTGGCCCAATCTGCTTCTTACTTTACATCAATGATATCACAGCTGCTTCAGATGTTGAAATTACCCTTTTTGCCGACGACACGAGTATTACCTACTCTTCCTCCGACCCGAAACTCCTTTCTGAAACCATGAATGTGGAATTATGCAAATTATACGAATGGTTTTGTTGCAATAAGCTCTCTCTAAATGTTTCCAAAACAAAATGCATATTCTTTAAGCCGCATCGTTCGTCATCTTCGTTTCATCCAATTATAAGAATTAACAACATTGACGTAGAACTTGTTGAAAATTTCAAATTTTTAGGAGTATATTTTAACAACAAACTCAACTGGCAAACACACATAAGCAAACTAAGCTCAAAATTATCAAGAAACATCGGAGTAATCAATAATATCAAGGACTGTGTCAATAAAAATACATTAATCACTCTGTACTATACATTATTTTACGCACTCGTTACATACTGCAATTTAATATGGGCGAATACCTTTCCTACTCACACTGCCCCACTTACTGTTCTACAAAAGCGACTGGTTCGTATCATTTGCAAAAAAACTAAATACGCACATACTCAACCATTATTCATCCAACTAAGCATGTTAACTTTCAATAAAATCAACGACTATGTAATCCTAAATTTAATCCACAAAGCTATACACCAACCACTTTCTTTACCAAATCGTTTCCGAACTTACTTTACCAGACTGCAAAACATTCATCAATACCAAACACGACAGAAACACCTCAATCTTTATCGACCGTTCTACAATTCTCAACTATCATTTTATACTACTTATATCAAAGGACCGCGAATATGGAACCAACTTAACACAGAACTCAAGTCAATTACTTCCATATCATTATTCAAAAAAAGATTAAAATACCACCTAATAACTCGCGACATTCAAAACTAAAAGTAAAATGACCATCCAATAGCCTACTATAAAAAAATTATATCATTACATTAAGTCTCATATATATTGGTGTGTGTGTGTGCGTACGTGTGTGTACATGTGTGTTTATATAAATATGTAATAATCATATTATCAAATAATCATAGTTATATATATCATTGTATCATATGTTCCCCAAGTACACCTATTAAGCTATCCTCTCCTTTGTATATACGTTCAAAACAAATGTTATTGATCTCTCTGAGCTCATATAATTCACCATTATATTATTAGTAAATATATTTATATACTTAAATTTATTTTTTATTATAATATGCACTAAATTATTATGGGATAGAACAAGCCCATCTGGGTTTTATTCCCGCCATTATCACACCAACCATTATGTATATATATATTGTATTATCTGAACCATTATTTTACCATTGTTATATTTATTGTTATGTTGGTATATGGTGAATAAATATCAATCAATCAATCAATCAAAAGGAGATCCCCGAGAAGTTGCGAATGGGAATTAATCATTTGCGGAATTGAATATCAGGCAGGCCAAAATCCTCACTTTTTCGGGAAACGAAAATGATGACCCCTTTATGGCGATAAAATTTTACAAAAAACGAGTAGGTCGACCCCCTGTTTTTTTCGCCATTTTAAATTGTCCTTTGGACGGGAAACACTTTAACATACATAAAAAGAAAATCATTTCGTACGTTTTCTCTGGGTTGCGGGTAGAATTTGACACATTTTCATATATTTTAAGGAGTTTTTCAGAAAAGTTGAAAAAGGTTTAGGAAGGATTGCACGTCTTTCATTTTCAATTTCAATAGCTCACTTGCCTCCTGGAATAATGGCATGAGTGTGCCCATTCGGAAAATATATAATTTTACAGGGGTTTTCTTATAGAGTTCACATATGTTTAAGGCCGAAGACCCGAACCCATGTCTATTTTTAACCGCAGATCATTTAGGTGTGGAATGCACCCTATACCAGCGCCGTTCACTCCGTTGTTTCATGCGAATAATTTCCACCCAGGTGAGAATAATTTCCACCCAGGTGATAATAATATGCACCCAGGTGATAATAATTTCCACCCAGGTGATAATAATATCACCCAGGTGAAAATAATTTCCACCCAGGTGAGAATAATTTCCACCCAGGTGATAATAATATCACCCGGGTGAGAATAATTTCCACCTAGGTGATAATGCAAAAAAAAATAATACGTAATTTAAAAAAAGTCAATGTCACCTATGAGCCACCGTAAAAATGTCATTTCCTTTCAGTTTACTCAAAATATCACAAAATGGAGGTCAAGCGGATAGCTCTGGCTCACTAATAACAAATGCTCCCTAAACCTGCACATGCGCAGTTGAAAGACCAAAAGGCGACGTTTATTCATTTAAGTCATTAAACTTGGTAAGAATGTCGTATTTTTTAAAGCAAGTAACTAGAATATATGGGCCTGGATATTATATAAATACTTTCAAAATATTATTGTATTCGATAGTTCAATTCAAAACAAGTTTTTTATGTTATCAGCGTGAAAACACCCCGAAAACATTCAGTTTATCGGTGGGCCTACATCATGTACATGCATCGGGTATACATATCGCAAAAACATTGAAAGAATGAATTTAGTAGTTTCGGCTCTTCAGAACTGTTTTAGAACTCGATATGCAAGCGCCGTGCTTACTCGGCACATCCTTCTTAATGCCAGAGAACGTAAAGAGTTACTCCCCCTGGTATCACAGACCATCCCCAGAAGAGACCGTGCTGGGCAGAACCAGATCTCCCGTGAGCACGGTCAGCTTTTAGATCCTTTTGCCTATTTTAGCGCCAAAAGTGGTCAGTTCATAATTTGAGATATTTATCATTGTACCAAAAAATGATCACTTTGGGCTACGATTAATTCAGCCTAATTAGGGTGAGGATTCATGACGTCATTCACCCAAATTTGGCGGAATCGTCCCTTTTGGCCGGAATTAGGCCAATTTCAACATTTCCCCCACCTGCTAAATCGCTGTAGGGTCAGTGTGACCCTAGCCACATATATGCAACTCAGTGTATGTAGCCACGGCTGAGTTGCACATCCTTACTAGGACAGACATCAGTATCGTTCTTTTCTTCGTAGCCAAACATGACAAAATGTACAATGGACTATGGCATATAACGGGTTGTAAACATGTCAAATATACCCCTCTCCCCGACACAAAGTATTTGGCTCATTCCTGCAGCGCAAGTACACGTAAATAGCACCAAGTTATGTCACTATCTTCCTATCACGTGCACATGTTGAAAATGGCACAAGTGCAAGAAACGCTCCAATGCGCATGCACCGCTAATAACAGGAACACTTTACGATATGTCGTAAAGAAGAAGGTGTCATCAGCTGCTGGGGTAACCGAGATTGAGCTTGACCACGTGCGTTAGGTCCCGCCCACTAGCTGATGACGCTTTCTTGTTTACGACATATTGTAAAGTGTTCGTGTTATTAGCGGTGCATGCGCATTTTAGCGTTTCTTGCACTTGTGCCATTTTCAACATGTGAACGTGATACATGTACGAAGATAGTGACATAACTTGGTGCTATTTACGTGTAGTTGCGCTGCAAGAATGAGCCAAATACTTTGTGTCGGGGGAGAGATTTGACATGTTTACAACCCGTTAAATGTCATAGTCAATTGTACATTTTGTCATGTTTGGCCACGAAGAAAAGGACGATACTGATGTCTGTCCTAGTAAGGATGTGCAACTCAGTCGTGGCTACATACACTGAGTTGCATATATGTGGCTAGTGTGACCCCAGTTTCCAACACGAACTTCCTTTCATCCATTTTGGCTAAGTGAGTGATAAATCCGTACAAAATTTTGATTTATTTATCGACAAATCACTTACCTATAGTAGAATTATGTCTCCCAAGCACCAGCTATACTCTTAATCTGCTGATTTAGTGAAGTTTTTCGTCTCAATGTGTCGGCCATGTTACAACTGAATCGATTGACAGCGCCCTCTATAGCCACACATAGACAATGGAGCGAAGGGAAATAACTCGATGTGTCTGCCATCGATCGCCGCGCTTCCGCCCAATCAGAGACAACGGTATAGATGTGCAGTCAACCGTGTCTCCACCAAAAGAACTTAATTTCGCTAACATTCAAAATTGTTCTGACGTCATTTCTCTTCATTCGTTAACATATATAATTACATAGACTTTCCAAGTCAATCTTTATCTTTCTGGTGAGGGGTAAATAAATTTTCCATTAGTAATGCAAGTGAATGAACAAATAATCTTTTTATACCTATTACGTCTGTCGAGCCATTCATTTTAATATGGGTAAAGTTACAAATTATATCAATTTACAGTATAATGAAACTGATATATTACAGAAATTTTGTAGAGGTAAATATATTTTAGGAAACCAATATTTATTTGGGCATACCTGTTTATAAAGGTGATGATCTTGTCTGACTACTCATCTGTCATCACCTTTTTAGGGTGATGACCAAGGATGGCCACTCGTCGTTCATCACCCTAATAGAGTGATGACTGGATCTCATCACCCTTTTATGGTGATGGCCTGGTTTCATCACCTTTTTAGGGTGATGGATTTTGTCGTCACCTTTTCTCATCACGCCCATCACCCCAAAAAGGTGATGGTCCATCACTTTTTTTCTGACTGTGTGGGGTGGCGGATCCGTCTTTTCGACGCTACTGAACTGAAACTGGCCCAAAATCGTTACTGTTTTAAGAAAACAGAGTTCACAGTCTGCCTGCTTGATCCCCACATTTATCTCACACTATATGTGCAAATAAAATATCGCCCCGCTTCAACCCCACTATCGTCTTAGGCTATGCATGAAAGAATGCTTGCCCAACAAAATCCCCACGTTTATCTTAAGCTATGAAAACGGCGAGCATTTTGCCCTACATCGTCCCCACGCCGGACTTAAACTTTCAGCACAGCCCGGCACATTCCCTACATTGGACTTTGTCTACGAGCGCTGGAAAAAGTCCACCCCACCTAATCCCTACAAACAACTCAGTCGATTAACTCCGAAGTTCATTTTCCCTACACCAACCCCACGTTACACTTTGAATATTTAGCAGATAAAGGTATGCCCTACATCATCCCCACGCGGACCTTGAAATCTCAGAACTGTCGCCCATTCACCCGTCATAATCCCCACATCCGCCCCACATAATCCCCATATTTATGCTAAATTTGCATAACCGTGGACAGCTGCCCCACACAAACCCTACGTTATCCCCACGAGGAAATTTCCAAACCACGCTTCGCCCCACACGAACCCCATGCGCCCACCAATACCCCACACTTTCCCTACGCAATCCCCACGTTTATGTTTGTAAGGGTAAGCTTCAAGCAAAGAGAGAATCCTAGTATCTTGCACACTACGATCTTGCGTTGTTATAAACCTAAGACGCGATGCGTTCAACGGTATAGCTTTATCCAAGAGGTACGATATATCTATGCGCGTGCGCTTGTACTAGAACACTGATCTCTCTTTGTCCTTTGAGGGGATGGCAACTGCCATTTCAGAAGGTTAGATCGTTCTATAAAGATGATTGGATATATAATATAGATCTGTTTCATTGTTATTCAATTTTGATTGTGTTGGTTCCTTTTTTTGTTTGCTTGCAGTCTGTCTCGCTCATATAGCTGGAAGATCGTCTAGATGACTAACCAGATCTTGGTAGCATATCCAACTGATATTATCGGGTGTGATTATAGGCTTAACCCATTATTCACTAGCTTGACATCACCGAGTGGTGACTCAAACAACTCTTCTGGAAACTGTAATTTTTGGATGATGTGGTCTCGACCAGTTACAAAACAGTCGATATAGACTCATGATTCCACTTGGATTATGACAACTGCTTATCTAAATCGTTTAGCTCTATTGACCTCTTTTGTCCACTGAATGAAAGGCGCGATATATCTCTGTTGGCAAACAGTTATCATAATTAAAAAAAATATGGGTCTCGGTCGAAAGTTGTGCAACTCGTAGAGCGAGCACCAATGAAACTATTCCAAGACCCTGAACAGCGGTATCAAACAGACACGTTCTGCGAATATGTGGTTATACATAGTCAGACCGATTGGCTTCCGACGGGACCATACACGGAACTCTGCCCCCGGCTAATGAAGTTTGGGATATCTTTGTCTAGACCCGTGTGATGATCTGATTGCGCACGGTGATCTGTAGCTGCTTCACAATGACCCCGGCTATCGTTGAACTGCTGGTCACTAGGATATTACTGTTACAATCAAATCAGTGAGATAATTAACTTCAGGTTTATCACAGTCAAGTGTCAGAATAAGTGCGGCGTGAATGTCAGGCGGTACAAATTACTACTCGCTGATTAAGAGTATTTGGTTACCATGTGCCGTGATTCTAGTGGTATGATCGTATTAATGCCACTATGTGAGCCGAAGCAAAACGTGCTTCGATAACCTTTGATGCTACGCATTCACAACGAAAATCATATAGATTAAGATCCTGATCAACGATAATTTGATAATTTTTTGGAAAATCATGTCTCGCCGGTATCATTGAAAACTGTCGACCGCTTGCTGGAAACTGGGTTTTTGGATATGGAGGCGGAAATTCGTTAATGGACAGCAGCTGTATATAGGATGACGGACTAGACGATTGTATTTCAGTTCATCATGTACTTATACAGACTAATATGTTGAACCATCTTTTCTGATTCGGACGTTTTCTCTCCCCCGAGATAGAAGTATCGAAGTCATCCAAACAACATTTTATTAACATGAGCACTGAATCATACATAGAGCTGGCCTGATCCCGACACCAGCTGCAATGTGAACAGCCCACCTGACCTTGGATGCTATGCGACCTTTGTTTTCCTCAGGCTATTTATTGTCTTGTCGTCGTCTGTCTGCCTGTGTGTATGTCCATCTTTCAAGCAGGACAAGAGCCAGGCATTTCAAAGTCCCACCAAATAGGCAACTGGTGATGGATCATAGGCCTATCGGAAATGACTGCACTTGACTTAATTTATCAAAGTCAAATTTAAATTTGTAAATTACTGATTGAAGGATTAAGGCTAGGGTCGCCAAATTCATAATACATATGCAACTGTGGATTGACTAGAAGCCTATCCCAGTGTATACTGATCTTGACGTATTTTGTCGAGGTGAGATTGTGTTTGAAGGATTATATCTTCGTTGCCCAGATTTATACCACATATGCAACTCATCGTGGACCTGAAGTCTGAAGGTCTAAACATCTATACGTTCAGTCTTAAGATGTCCGAATTCATGTTCCACATGCAATTTCTTGAGAATAGACAAGAAAACTGTTGAAGATGACTAACATTGAGCTATTTTTTCTAAGATCAAAGTACTTGATTGCAGTATGAAGAGCTATACAGATAAGTATATTTAAAACTAAATATTTGGTCATGCTCTACCATAACCGCCGATTTCTCCCCATCAATTAACCCTATCTGGCCTGGGCTTTTTGGGACGTACCCTGGCCTCGGGGGGGGCTGAAATGGCCCCCCTAATTATTTTTCTTACCCCTTGAGCTATTTTCAAAAACGGCATTTTTGATCGATTTTTCGGTCGGATTTTGTGAATTTTTTATTTATGCGATTTTCTCCGCAAAAACTGCATGATAAATTAGTAAATATTAATGTGATGTGAAATAAAATAGTTTTTGCCCACTTTTCCTCACGAAAAAGCAGTAATTTTGAAGAAATATGACAAAAACATCACTTTTCTGGTATCCCAGGTAGACGCCATCTTGAATTCACTCATGATCCTCTGCTCGGGGGGTTATGTAAATAGGCTCAAAATGACCACAATATGATAAACTATGAAGTCAAGGAGTTTCAGCTCTCCACTTTTTGTCGTTCCGGAGATAGCGCAGAAAATTTGGTAGGGGGGCGATGCCCCCCCAGGTAAGGTAGGATTAAAGCCTTTAGCAAAAGCTGACTTGGCGCAATATTCTATGTATTTCTTGTATGAGAGAGCCATGTACAGGTAACACTACTGCATCCTATGTATTTCTTTTATGAGAGAACTACAGTCAACACCACTACGTCATATTTGTGTTATTCTAACTGCCCAAGTTCCTAAAATGCATATGATGCAAAGCATGTTAGCTGAAATTAGACAACTGATAGCCGAGGGGTATTGGATCCCATCGGGCTAAATCTTCTGATATTCGGAACGTCCGTACTGTGTATTCGATTTGCCGGTAACTTTCACCTTCACAGAATCAATGCGACTATTAAGTAATATAGCCTGGCGATAATTATCCTATCGAATGATCAGAACAATAGAATTATGACATCTACGACTCTCAGATATGTGCACAAGTAACACACGTTCAGAAACAAAAACTATTTCTCTTAGAAACCGGGTCGACCGAAATTCCAAATGGCTCTAAATATCCTCACAAGGAGGTTAATAATCGAATAAGAGATTGTGGGAATGACGTTCTTGATCGAACCGATGTAACCCCGAGCTAATCAATCCAATTTCCACGCGAGACAAAATATATATCACTCCGATAATATCGTAGAAATTATACCACTCACACTTTCTAATTCACCACATTGATATGTTTAGTCTGTATTAACCAATTACTTTTCTAGGCGCCAAGCTTATATGTGTATCAGTGAAAATTGTTCGGAGAATTGTACCCTATGCGCAATAGATAATATGGATTGTCACAATTATCCATATCATACCATACGATGAAAATTGTTCGCATGAATAGGTACAATGACTAGTAAAGCAGCTTGCAGTGACATATCCTATAAAAGGAGGACAATGCCTGCAATATCTACATGTACGTAACATACAATTATCAGGAAGTAACATACAAAATAATCACCAAATGATGCGCATTAGAACCACTTGATCTCGTAGTTGCGCGAATAGATGAAACACGAGACAAGGGTGGGTGTCATTGATGCAAACAGATCAAGTAAATCAATTCAGCCTAACGACAGATCTCAAATGACAAAAAACGAAAATTATTTCCGCATACGTGGTATGAAACCGGAAGTCCTTTATACACGAGGAAATAATAACAACAGGTCCAGCTGTTCAGTTATTTGAATTACCGGTACCGCGTCTTTTTCTACGTTTTAGAGTACCAAAAAGAGATAACAACCGGATTTCTGCTGCACATTGAATATAACCGAATCACAAAGAAGACAACGTTACAGCGGACATAAGTTGTTTGCAAAGGAATCCGAAATTCCGAAGTTTTCTGGGAAAAATGATGCCAATCAATATTAGCGATCAAAGGTTCGAACAGCTACGATCAATAAAAAGCAACATTTCCTGTACGGCGGTCGCCCTCGTTAAGGGAAGAGAAGATAGAATCTGTTTTCCTGACCCATAAATCCAATCATCAGTGTTGTTACAAACTGCGATAACGACATGAAATTCCGCTTGTAAATTATCCAGCAATATTCGTAATAGCCCTGTTGTTTTGAAGGATACAGTACAATTACAACACATACACTGTTATGGAAAAGGGTGGGATACGGGTGGAAATTTCCACCCTAGGGTGGAAATTTCACTGATTTCAATCCAAGCCGGAGATGAGGTGGGAATCTCCACCCTCAGTATTTCCACATTTTGTCTTTGAATTACCTCCTTACCCACTTGACTTTAAATGCACCACATGATGTCCCATAAACGTTTGAAAGCATCAATCACTTAATAAGTTATGGTGTATTCCACAGCGAGTGCATAAAAATGTCAATCATTGAAGGATTATTTCTCCCCGCGTAGCAACGCGGTACGCGCTGTGATACAAGGTAGTTATCAGTGCGGATTTCCGACCTTTTTTCAGCAGACGATGTTCAAGCTTGAAGAGAGATTTTTGCTACGGTAAGAATCAGGCGTCATCCTTCTCAGTTATGGATTGTAGCAATTATTGTGTTGTTGCTTGAGTAACTTGATCATTTGTTGAATTAAAAATAATTTTGATATCAGGTATTTCGGGAGCGAGAACTGTTCTGATGATGGTTGAGAATCTCATCGAGGCCGCGAGCGTTTCCACGATGTTGTTCGTTCTGTTCTAGGAGCCCGACGTATTATCTATAGGCTATGTTTATGTTTGGGAATATTGTTATTCTATAGTCGTTGTGGTGGTGCCTCAAGAAAAGTTTTTTTCACGATTCAATGTGGAACAAAATCTATGTAGCGGCGGTATTGGATATTTCCACCACCCGTCGTTTGGAGAATTACCCGTCAGAGTTATTCCCCTTAGGTGTACTCTTCTGCCTTGACCATGTTTTCGTGACTCGTTCGTTGTCTGCTTGTTTCCAGTGGTCCATGTCCCCGGCCCAAGTCAACCTTGCCGCCCCAAAACAAACTTGCATGCAAGTCAATTTGGTCACTGCTTTTCTAATGTAAACATCTCTAGAAGGGCTGTCAATGTTATGCATTGCATCATGGGTTGT